>VDFB02091269.1:0-28749 GCA_007258455.2 Sequoia sempervirens | reverse complement strand
AAAACCTAAGACATAAGTAGAAGAAGTTGTGGGGAAAATTTTCCAATCTTCGAGAAGATTGAGAAAGAAAACCCAAAATGCCAGAAGCCGAAGGTTATGAATTGTTGTCTTTGAAAGTTGATCCCTGGAGATATAAACTTTGGAAAGATGTCCTTCTGTGCAACCTGATCTCAAAAATACGAAGAACGTTGAAAACCTCTTCCATTTGATCCTTCAAATGTCATAAAGAAGAAAGCTTTTGTGTTTGGCGTTTGAAGTCAACTTGCAAGAATAATGAAAAAGGTCACCTAGATGCTTGATAAATAGGCTTTGGATGTGGAAGCATCAGTTAAGGCATCCAAACCCTGATTGAAGGAGTCATCTCCATGATTGGAAGTTAACTGGAAGCATTCCCCAAATTTAGGGACGACTTGAGGAAGAAAAGTCTTCAAAATCTATAACTAGGAGTTGACTTTGGATGCCACCTTGCCATTGTTAGGATATTTTAAAAGAATTTCAACTTTTTCTTGATAAACTACCTCCGTTTGATCCCTAATTTTGGTCGTCTAATTGATCCTAAGGTTGGTTGATAGATTCACTGCGGAGAACAATCAAATCTAAGGAGATGTTCTTAGAAGCTATAAACCCTAAAAACTAGTTCTAATGGCTCAAATTTCTAGGAACCTTTTTGAGATAAGATGCTTCTGTCTGCCTGACTTAACCAATTTTCATATGATTTTCAATTTCTTCAATTTTGACCTCCTATGCTTCAATCTGAAGTTGTTGATGATTGACGATTCCCATCGACTAGATTTTGAATCCATTGCGAAGATGGAAGATTTCCAGAAAGGATGACTCACTTCACAAGCTCTGAAAACTATTTTAGAAGGCTCAAATTCTTGGGCGCCCCTAGCCTGCAGGGGAACTTTTGTGCTTCTGAGACACAATTTTTACTTTGTAACTGCTAAAAAAATACTCCAGTTTAGTCTTTGTTGTTGGATGTCTGCTTGCTTCGATGAACCTGCTAACGATCTTGTTGCGAAGACTGATCAAATATGAGAAGGACTTCTTCGAAGTCACGGAGCCTGAAACCTGAATCTGGTGCTCCAAAAAGTTGGGCACCTTTTGCTAGAAGGGTTCTTTTTTCTCTATACTTAGTTAATCTTTCACATTTTCAACTTGCCCCGACTTTCAACACTTTTGTGTCTGATCTTCATTTGTGAGTGTTTGACAAGTCTCGTGAGCTGGCAACTGGATTCATCACAAAGATGGAAATATTTTGAGAAGAATTCTTGGAGAAGACAACTGCTACAAATCACATCTAATTGCCCAAAATGCTGGGCACCCCTAGTTAGCAGGGGAGGTTTTGCTTCTTTTGTTCATCTATTTATCCTTCATTTTACGTGCTCGTTTGATCAACAACTATTGTCGTTTGATAGGCCTCATAAATTGGCAAACAAATTCGTTACAAAGTTGGGCTAAATCCAGAAAGATCTTCTGGAGATAACTAATCCAAAAATTGACAACTAAATGCTTCCTTTTCTGGGCTCCCCTGGTTTGCAGGGGCGCTTTTCCCTTGATAAACTATCATTTTTGATGACTCTTGACTTTCAACATCTTCCACCTCTTCCTTCGTTTGTTGGTGTTTGTTGAATCTATTGAACTTGCTTGACAATCTTTCAGAAAGCTAGCAAAATTTTGAAGAAGACCCCCAACACTACAAAACTTAACAGTTGTACTTGACCTCTTGAATTCTTGGGCCCCCTTGGCTAGTAGGGGTGCTTTTGGCTCTAGTATTACTCATTTTCTGATGATTTTCACTCTTCTCGCGCTTCGTGTTCACCATGTTGCTTGACTAGGTTGATCGTGCTATTGGGGACGTGAACGCTTCACTGTTGTGATTGCTTTCATCACTTCACATGTACAGGAATTGAAAAGTTGACCAAGGCGTTGACTGCAAAGGCATCTCCCTTGTGACAAGGTGTGCATCTTCCAAACTTAGTTTATTGTTTGAATTTTTCAACTTTTGAAATTCCCCTCCTTCGTTGAGCATCTTTTTCCATAGACTAATTTGTGTAGTATTTGAAGCTTAGATCTTGATACCTAGTACTGGCCATTTGTCATTGATGACCTCAGAGGTCCTATATTTTCTCCTGAAAAAGTGAAATAGACCCACAAGAGCAAAACTGACATTTTAATGATTTGGACTTGACCAGTGTGATTGTGACAAAGAATTAACCTATCAAAATCATTGAGTCCTTTCTAGAAAGATCCTATTTTTAGGGTTTTTCTAAAAATAGGGGCTTGAAACCCTAATTTCAAAATTTTCAAAATTTGGCAAGTATCCTCTTGACATAAAACCCATAAAAACCTCATGCTTCATTTGTCATTTAGAAATTTCTAAAAATAGCAAATTGCCATTCCTAGACATTTTGACCTAAATTTGACTTTTGATGATAATTTTACAAGTTTTTGACCATTTTTATCAAAATACCTTATTGAAGCAAAAACATAATTTTGGGTACAACATTAGGCTCCATCTGGGGACCATGCTAGATACTTACGACATAGGAGAACTGAGAATCTCTTGGATATTTAGTGTAGACCAATGTCTTATTAGTTGGGCATTGGAGTTAGGAATTTTCAAAACACTTATTGGTTGGAGTTTTTCCTAAAATTCACCTAAAAACAAGACTACCTAATTACCTAAAACACAACAAAACTTTACCGAATGGGGAAAAACATTACGACATAACAAAAAGCAAAAAAAAGAAAATTACTTACAAATATTTACTCCACCCCCAAAGGGATGAAGTGCTTTGGATATTGCCCGTTGTATGGCAGTGGGAAGAGCCTTCCATCATTGTTGCTTTTGCCTAAAAGGATTTACTTCTCTTTTGATGGGTATTGCAGGAGATAATCCTTCCAGGATGAAGATTATTAGGCTTTCATATATCCAAGCAAAGGTACTCTGACAAAAGTTAGAATATGATGCAAATGGGAAAGTTGATACCCCTGAGGCATTAGTTCTGTTGTTGTCCATCCTTGGGATGTTGAATTCTTCAAACTAGTCAATCGAGTTCCAAACTCAATTTCTATAATGTCATAGGTGATCTTTTCTAACCTAAAAAATATCCTTTGACATGCTCATCTATCAACTTTACATCACCTTTAACATATAACAAAAGCGCCTCTTTCTCAACTTCAGTGAATTCCAATTGCAGGAAATATGCAACTAGGTACAACTATCCTTTAGGGGAGATGATCATTTCCCTTACTCCCGAATCTGCAGTTGAACAACCCCCATCAAACTGCATTGCTCATAACTTTGTATCCTTTGCCAGTCTCTTTTCAGAACAAGCAATGTTCTGGTCTTTAGTTTCTATCTTTGACAGAGTCACATAATTACCAGGATCCATTTCAGGCTTTTCTACTATTGGAACAAATGGCTTGAGCAATGTGGGTTGAATTACAGCCTACCTCTTTACAACCTTGAGAATCTGATCTAGTTTTTTTGGATGGTCATGAAGATATTCCAGTTGAGAGATTTGTACCTTGGTCTTCATCATGGAAGCTATATTATCAAAATTTGCTAAAGACAAATCTTGAGCAACTGGCATAGTGTTCTCATGTGAAGGTTTGGGATTAGAAGTGGAAGGCACTTTGATGCAAAGCATCTACTAACTTCAAGGGGTTCTAAAGACCTAAAACAAAAACTTGAGAAGATCACTAAACTTTCAACAAATTCACTTCATTTTACAACTTGTTTCCATAAGGCCTAAAGGCACCAAAATGCCAAATTTGGATTCCAAACTTTTACCAGACCCTAGTACACTTCAATCATCTTTATTCTGACAGAAACAAAGCCAAAACACTCTCTTACAACATTGTTTTATCAGATTCCCAATTGCTTGCACCCAAAGACCAAATTTGCTTGTAAGAGTCCAAAACACTAAATCAGGCATAACTTGCAAATTAGGCGGAGTTCCTCAAATATAATCACATATTCTAGGACCCATTTCAACCTTATTAAACATACTTCTAAAGTAGGTACTATTGTTTTGGAAATAATATCAGAAAAAAATGACTGTCCCACAACAAATGAGCCTCAAATAGGCCTAATTTTCAAAGAAAGTACTCACTAACTCACTCCTCAACCTCAACTAACTGTAAAAAGTCCTTCAATAGGTCAGAAAACTTATAAATCCACAACCTTTAGCAAAGATATCACTCACCAAAGCAACAAAACTTAAAACCCTTGCTCAATGCTTAAAACTATGCTCAGTTGGTGAGGGTTTATTGAAAGTATACATTCCGGACCTCTAAGCACCTGGTTTTTTCTTCAAACACCTTGAATTGGGTCTGCACAAGCTAAATAAACTATCTCCCAGCCTTGATCATTGTCATTTCCTCATATCACAACTTGTAGGCATCATTGTTGTATGGAAAGCATTGAAAATCACTTGGAGCAACAACAAAAACTTTGTATCTTCACTTCCCCTGCATATGGAAACATGCACAAACACTAAAAAACCCTAAATTAACCCATTCCACTAATTTTCTAAGCCTACACTAGTGGAATGGTTGCTAAATACAATTTAGACTCTCAAAACCCTTGATTTGATGGTTTTAGGCAGTTTCTTCAAAATCTGCTCTTTATTACTCTAAACTTAATGCAAGTCCTTCAAAACACTTCCAAATAGTAGCTAACACCTTACTCTATGAAATGTAATCAAGAATATAGCCCATGAAATACTATACTGACCGTACAAGGATTGAAAAAAAAGGAGAAAACGTTGAAGGTGTATAACATAATACTTTTATTGCAAAAATTGTTCAAGATACAATGTGTCAATCCTTGGCTCGCCTTCACAAAGCCCTAAATAGATGTTTACATCAATCTTATTGGCTGCCCCATCAGTTACAACCAATGCACCATCTGGTTTTGCAAAGATGACTCTTCAACTTCTTGATTTTACAACTTCTTGTATTTTGCAATTTTGCAATTTTTGCATCTTTTGCAACAAAAAGACAACTTTTTTGCAATTTGACCTCCTAGAAACCTAATGGTGACTTAAATGCATTTGAATGGGTGCACACATGACCATTTTACATGCATAACATGATGATAATTCAAATTTTACAATATTGCCTATTGGAGGCACGACAACACTAGGTGCTCTTGCACCACACTTCTTTACCCTTTTTGTTTGATTTCCGTCTTTCTTCTTCTTTCTGTGCCTTGAAGTGCTGAGCACGTGTAAACACAAGAATTGGAGTTTTTTCATGATTCAGTGCAAGAGCGTACTGATGGTATTCTTCTTCTTGTTCTTGATTGACAGGTTCTCTTTCAAAGTATCTCATAGCAGAGTCGCCATTGAAATTGTCTGTCTATAGTAAGACAACATTCGAACTAGGTGAAGGTACAAAACTTGAACTAGGAGTAGCTTCAGTGTATCCCATGATTTGGTCCATTCTAAGATTCTCAAGACACGTGGATCTAGTATGTGTATCAATCTCATGGAAACATCAAAATACTGCATTGTATGCAACTTCAACTGTTTGTCTTGGTGGAGGTGTTGGTAACTATGGCTGAAAATTATCTCTCTTTAGCTGGTATAGTTGTTGCAGTTGATATTGTGGTGAAGGTAGTGCAAGCATTGCATTGGCTACCTTTTGTAGCAGTGGATCTGCAAAACTCTGAATTGGAGGTCTGATTGAATCCTTCATCATCTTGTTGGAGGTGATCATATTATCCTCGAACTCGATGGCTTGTTTTTGTGCATCCATCAATTCTATTTCTTTTGTTGTCTTCAGCAAGAAGGCTATCTCTGATGAAGAAAATTTATGAAACAACCCATCATAATCTTTGGTGATGGATTAAGTATAGAAGAAAGTCATGTAACAAGATGATTAAATCTTGCCACAAATTCCCTCATGTGCTCGTTGCGCTCCATTTTTGAATTTGCAAGTTGGGAAAACAACATATGACTGTCTTCAACGGGCTTGAATCTCACCAAAAATTTCTCGCTCATAATTTCCTAGCTTGTGATAATGCCTGGTTCCAGGTGATTGAACTAGTCAACAACATTTCCCGCAAGAGTCTCCACAAAGAGACGAACTGCGATGTATTCATGTACCACGTGCAAGACAATACAAGCCGTTGTGAACACAAAAAAATGTTCCTTTAGGTGTCGACTTCCATTGTCATGAAATCATGGAAAGTGCTTCCTTGATCCTTTAGGTAACTCATGATTTACTTGAAAAGCCAAAGGTCCAGTGTTATTATCCCAAGGTAATGAGGGTGGACGTCTCTGATTTCTATCATCATTGCCAACATTATTGTTGTTATCATCTATTTCTTCTGTATGCATCATGCAATAGGATGCCAGCTGATCATTTTTGTGTCATAAAGCATTAGATTTTCTTGAAGTTTTATGCCTCGTGCCCCACGATGGGCACCAAAAAACTATTGGTGTTTCAATTCGCACCTTTGGTGTGCATATTGGAAACAAACAACTTTGCACAAATAAACTGCTCTTCAAATTAGGAGGGGAAGCTCCCTCTTTTGTTGATTATGCATAAAAAGAAATGTAAACTAAATTCCTATCTTTTTATCTCAACTAAAAGCATAAGGTTTATAAAACTCTTTGCATTGTAGCTGAGGTTTTCTCTAGTTTTGTAATCTCAACTACAACTAGGCCTAAATTTATAACACTTCTATCTCCTCGAGTAAATCCAGAGCAAGAGGATTTAGAAGTAACGGGGAGTGATTTTGGTTAACTTAGACAAACTTGTTCTCATAATGCATCTGAAGGCTCATTGCTCTTTCAGATGTATGCTAAAATGAAGTTTATGAAAGTAAGACATCAAACGTTAAACTAGATCTCAAGATTCCCTTGAAGGCTCATTGCTCTTTTGAGGTGTAGGCTGAAATAAAGATTATAGAAACAAAACATCAAACGATAAACTTGATCTCGAAATTCGCTTGAAGGCTCATTGCTCTTTTGAGGTGTAGATTGAGATAAAGATTATAGAAACAACAATTTTTGAAAGATCTTGAGATTTTGGATCAAAGACTCAATGTACTTTTGATTTATTTCCTCAAACTCAGTAAATGATTACACATTTTGGGAAAGGAAATTGTAGAAAGAAGACAATCATACAATATACGATCAACCAAAATACAATGAACAAAGTGAACATATATAGACTTTAGCAAAGCTTGAAGGCACAAAGGCGCAACAATTTTGTTATAGTAAAACTATTAAAATACATTGAGAAAGGTTTCCCTTATTTATGAACAAACACATGAGTAGGGAACCCTAAAATCTCCTTGTAACAATCAATTCTTTCCAATCAGCAAGATTTATTCTTATGTCTAAACAAATGTAACTAACAGTTAACTGGAAACACCACATCAGTTAATTGATCTAAAACTAAAACTAACTCCAACTGTACAAGAGGTGTCTCTAAAAATAGACATGCATGAAAGGTTGGACAACAAGTTAACTTGGAAAAGGTGTCAAGTTTAACTGTTGTGTTTAATGCTATTTTTGGAAAAGGTAGGGCTGTTAGAATCAAACAACACTAGAGGGGGGGTGAATCAGTGTTGTGCAATTTTCAACAATTTTAATCTGATCCTTAAAGTGCTGATAACATTCAACCAAAATAAAAATGCATGCACATAAGACAAATAACCACTACACCATAGCACAAGGATTTTTTACGTGGAAACTCTATTAGGGGAAAAATCACGGTGGAGGTCAATCCAAAATATTGTTCTGAGTATACTCAAAAGAAAATATTACAAAATGAGAATGCACTTGCATTGAGGGCACCTTTACCTAGAGCTCAACGCCTTGCAAAGAAGTTTGGAATACTTCCAAGGTTTGAATTGATAAAGTAGCATCTACAAATGCGATTATAGTTAGGTTGGGCTCGACAAATTAAATTCGGATCTTAGAGTTTTCTCTTTGCTATGTTCACTTCCAATTTCACCAAAAATCCTTGTGCAGTGAAACTATGCATAATAAATCTCTTGACCTTAAGGCATTCACAACATACATCAGCTCACATTAAACACACACCAAAATGATATAATCGTCCACATATATATCGCCGCAAAGAATTCAATCCTTCGTAATAGAGCCTCAACAAAATAAGAAATATTCACAAATTGTGGAAACAAATCATTCCTTAATATCTAATACATCCACAAAGAGTGCATTAAAACATGGTGAGGGACCAAACCAAAATGCTTTCAGAACCTGAAAAGGAAATGCATAAAGGGAATAACTCCTCAAATATCCGCGACACACTATATTCACCAAGTCAGCCTTCATACACTGATGAACAGAAAATTAGTTCACCGGACCTTCTAACTTTCACCCAAATTGATACAAGGCACCAAGATTTACAAATAACACATATTATGCATCGAACAATACTCCCTGAGATCCACAACACAAAGAAATAACAGAAAATCTGCATATGAATCGAAGAACATGAAATTATCGGATGCTTTGTTCTAACTTAACAGATAATCACTGATCTTTAAATAAATGCGCGATATGGTGGTACAACATGGGATTGACTTACTAGCAAGGGTTGCCATCAATGACAACACCAGAAAATATATGTGTGTCTCTCTTACACTTTAGCTTGGTCCTAAGCGGTAGTTCACTAGTTGATAAGCTAAAGGGGCTCTATAATAGAATGGTTCATAAGGCACAACTTACTTTGAGAGGTTTTGCAAATGGGGTTGCAAAGCTAAGTGGAGCTTAACCTTGGGGAAAACTCCATGGTTAAGTGTGCTTGATTTGAAGTAGTATTTGGATGGGTAGCCTCTAGGGAAGGCTCAATGCTTCACCTTTGTGAGCATCATCTAGATACAATGAGTGCTAAGCGGACCATTAATTATCATGAGATGGGTTTTTGTGAACCACTACTCATGAAACATGGGTCAAACAGTTTGACTTGAAAAATACGGTTGAATCTTGATGGCAATATCCATAAGTTCCTTTGGTTTGCCATTTGAGCAATCATCTCTTCAAGAAGTTGTTAATTTCCCCATCATCTGGAGCACTGATACTCTTATGAATGATGTGTTGTATCAACCACATCACTTCGCCATCCACAATCTGACTCTAAAAATTTCTTCTCCTTTCATCTACCTCATCAAATCTCGTTGACATGGCTGCAACTTGTCTCAACTTGCAGTCAACAAGGTCACTGCTAAAAATACTATGGATGAGGTTTTGGAATTCTGTCTGCACTTTGCTGAGCTCAATGTACTCCCCATCCTTATTTTGATATTGGCAGGGGACTTGTGATATGAAAGTTCTCACGAACTTGATAGCACTTGTCACCTTTTGTCTACCCTCAATCAATTCTACAGAGATTACCTCATAGGTTTTTACCTTGAAGAGTTGTTATTCTCTCCAAGTAAAAAGTTTTTGTTTATGCTCTTCTACGGTGACTAAATTGTAGGCCATCCTCAAATGAGAAAGGAAGTGTGGTAGTAACCGGTGGTGTCTCTATAATTGGAGTAACTACCTTTCGCATCTTCTTGCTATCCATTGAACGGTGATGCCATCTACACCTTCCAAGGCGTCCAAATTGACTACTGGATGTGCTCGATGTAAATTGGTGTTAGCTGTCTTTAGGAAATCATGAATTAAGATCGATTTGGTCTTGAATTCAACTTGAGAGAACTGTATAATGAAAATCTAGAAGAATGCCTAGGCACATGACATAGTTTGAATAACTTTTCATAGAGGCTAAAAATAGCTTCGTCAGGGGGTAGTTTTTTTTTAAATTTTGAGAAGTGAGTTTTGTTAAGAATGTCTTTTTTAATGAACCCAGAACGTCAAAATTTTGAAAAGATGACGTTTTCACGAACATGCAACAACCCCCCCTGTAGAAGTTGAGAAGGTATTTTTTTTTAGAAAAGAATTACATGGGTTGGGTAGGTGTCTGTGCCGAGAGTAGACCGTGTCTTTGAAAAAAGATTATTTTTAAAACTAAAAAATGGGGGCAACAAGGCAATTTTTCAAAAAATATGGCACGTGGGTTTTGTGGCCAATCCTGTGACGACCCCAAAAGGTCATATCGTGAAAAGATTGAGTTTGCTTTCGAACATGCAAGAAAACCTAAGACAAAAGTAGAAGAAGTTGTGGGGAAAAATTTCCAATCTTCGAGATTGAAAAAGAAAACCTAGAATGCTAGAAGCTGAAAGTTATGAACTGATGTCTATGAAAGTTGATGCCTTGGACATATAAACTCTAGAAAGATGTTCTTTTGTGCAACCTAGTCTTGGAAATTCAAAGAACGTCAAAAACCTCTTTCATTTGATCCTTCAAATGTCGTAGAGAAGAAAGCTTTAGTGTTTGGCGTTTGAAGTCGAATTGCAAGAATAATGAAAAAGGGCGCCAAAATGCTTGATAAATAGGCTTTGGAGGTGGAAGCATCAGTTAAGGCGTCCAAGCCTTGATTGAAGGAGTCATCTCCATGATTGGTAGTTAACTGGAAGCATTCCCCAAATTTTGGGACGCCTTGAGGAAGAAAAGTCTTCAAAATCTATAACTCGGAGTTGACTTTGGATGCCACCTTGCTAGTGTTAAGATATTTTTGAAGAATTTCAACTTTTTATTGATAAACTGCCTCTGTTTGATCTCTGATTCTGTTCGTCCGATTGATCTTGAGCTTTGGCTGACAGATTCACCACGGAGCACAATCAAATCTGAGGAGATGTTCTTAGAAGATGCAAACCCTAAAAACTAGTTTTGATGGCTCAAATTTCTAGGCACCTTTTTGAGATAAGGTGCTTTTGTCTGCCAAACTTAACCAATTTTCAGATGATTTTCAATTTCTTCAATTTTGATCTCTCGTGCTTCAATCTACAATTTTCGGTGATTGACGATTCCCATGGATTGGATGTTGAATCTGTCACGAAGGTGGAAGATTTCCGAAAAGGATGACAGGCTTCACAAGCTATGAAAATTGTTTTAGAAGGCTCAAATTCTTGGGCACCCCTAGCCTGTAAGGGCGCTTTTGTGCTTCTGAGACCCAATTTTTATTTTGTAACTACTGATGAAATACTCCAGTTTGGTCTTTGTTGCTAGATGTCTAATTGCTCTGATGAACCTACTAACGATCTTGTTATGAAGACTGATCAAATCTAAGGACTTCTTGGAAGTCTCAAAGCCTGAAAGTTGCATTTGGTGCTCCAAAAAGTTGGGCGCCTTTTTCTAGAAGGGTGCTTTTTGCTCTATACTTCGTCAATCTTTCATGTTTTCAACTTGCATCAACTTTCAACACTTTCGCGTATGATCTTCACTTGTGAGTGTTTGACAAGTCTCGTGGGCTGGCAACTAGATTCATCACGAAGCTGGAAAGATTTTGAGAAGAAGTCTTGGAAAAGACAACTGCTAAAAATCACATATCGTTGCCCAAATTGTTGGGAACCCCTGACCAGCAGGGGCACTTTTGCTTCTTTTGTTCATCAATTTATCCTTCATTTTACGTGCTTGTTTGATCAACAACTACTGTCGTTTAACAGGTCTCGTGAACTTGCGAACAAATTCATTACAAAGTTGGGCTGAATCTGAAAAGATCATTTGGAGATAACCAATCCAAAAACTGACAACTGAATGCTTCCTTTTCTGGGCGCCCCTGGCTTGCAAGGGCGCTTTCCCTTGATAAACTATCATTTTTTATGACTCTTGACTTTGAGCATCTTCTGCCTTTGCCTTCATTTGTTGGTGTTTGATGAATCTGTTGAACTTGCTTAATGATCCGTTAGAAAGCTAGTAGAATTCTGAAGAAGACCCCCAACACTGTAAAACTTAGCAGCTGTAATTGACCTCTTGAATTCTTGGGTGCCCCTGGCTAGCAAGGGCACTTTTGGATCCAATGTTAGTCATTTTTTGATGATTTTCACTCTTCTTGTGCTTCACGTTCACCGTGTTGCTTGATTGGGTTGACTGTGCTATCAGCGATGCGAACACATTCACTGTTGTGATTGCTTTCATCACTTCACGTGTACGAGAATTTGAAATTTGACCAAGGCGTTGATTGCAAAGGCATCTCCCTTGTGACAAGGTGTGCATCTTGCAGACTTAGTTTATTTTTTGCATTTTTCAACTTTTGAAATTCCCCTCTGTCGTTGAGCATCTTTCGCCATAGACTGATTTGTGCATCATCAGAAGCTTAGATCTTGATACCTAGTATTGGCCATCTGTCATTGAAGACCTCAAAGGTCCTATCTTTTCTCCTAAATAAGTGAAATAGACCCACTAGAGAAAAATTGACTTTTTGATGATTCTGACTTGACTAGTGTGATCGTGACGAAGAATTAACCTATCAAAATCATTGAGTCCTTTCTAGAAAGATCCTATTTTTAGGGTTTTTCTAAAAATAGGGGCTTGAAACCCTAATTTCAAAATTTTCAAAAATTAGCAAGTATCCTCTTGACATAAAACACAGAAAAACCTCATGCTTCATTTGTCATTCAAAAATTTCTAAAAATAGCAAATTGCCATTCTTAGACATTTTGACCTAAATTTGACTTTTGACGACAATTTTACAAGTTTTTGACCATTTTTATCAAAATGCCTTATTGAAGCAAAAATTTAATTTTGGGTACAACAAAATGTACTAAAAATAAATAGTTGGCTAGCAAGTTCCTAATCACCATATAGAAAATAGACTTGTATGTTACACCAAGGCGCATCAATGTTCCCATTGTGTAGGGACATTAGACGATTTTGAAGCTCACTATAATATAGTTGGTGGTAGGTCACTTTAGGCTAGAAACAAAAAACATAGTTCTATATAAGTATTCTATTCCAACCAAAATTGTGACATGATCTTAGTCATATACATGAGGTCTTGCAAGTGTTATTGCAAAGCCACCCAATTGAAGGAAAGTTCTATACATTGCTTTGTTGATTTGCAACAAGCCTATATAGTTTATTTCTATGGAATCATTCCAATCCTTCTAATGACCATGCATGTTGTCAATTATGTATATGTTGTGGTGTATAGGTTCTTAAGATCAGGGTTCTAATACCTTGCAACAAAGGGATCTTCGTAGAAGCAATTGTTAATCTTTTATTTGCAAATGTGTGGGTTAATTTGACAATCATATATGATTGTGTTAAAACCAAAAAATAGGTTTTTGGATAATCAATACCTAATTTCATGACAAAGAACCTCAAGATATTACTTGGAGTACTTCCCATTTCAAATTGCATACACCTATCACCTCCATAATGAGAAAAAGTCAAACATTCAAAGATAGAAAGTTCATAATGAGTAAAAAGGAAATAATAAAATAACTTTGAGATTGAGCATATTCACATCCCATCCATCTCACATGATCTTGAATCGACTACCATATTCATTAATTTCTTCTTAAAATAGTCACCAATATAAATATAATAAATTGAGCGAGGCATTGATCCATATAATATCTTAGATCATCTTAGTGGAAATCTTGACTTGTATAGATAGGGTTACCAAAAATAAATAACTCCAACTATTTTTTTCATTTCTGTAAGAGGCATGTTCTTATTTGAATAACAACTTCAACTTCCATAGAAAAAAGTCACTACGAAGTGTGGTGACTCTCAAGTTATCACCAAGAACCCTAATTACTAGTTTAGTATTGAAATATGTATAATAGTTGAATTATAATCATGTAAGTAGAGTACAAGGAATGCGTCTCTCTTATAGGTTTTCCCCTTTTGTATGTCTCTTAGTTGAAATAAAATGGTATGATCATTTTTGCAGGTTCAATTGTTGTGTACAATACATTAAGTTCCTACCTAGTATATTGTCCTCTAAATTACCATTTTAATTTAGACCACCTTAAGAAATATGACATCAAATATTTTTGGCAAGCCACTTTTTTTGGATGGTTTGATTTCTTTCTCCACAAATATTTCTTAACAAAGTGAAGCTCAAATTGTTAGCGAGTTCATGATAAACCACAATGGGGAGAAACTATTGCAAATGTGCATTGATGGAGATTAGAATGCAACAAGAATGATGACCAAGTCTTCAAGGAGATTTTACGCCTATTCTACCAACCCTCTTAACACTTACCTTCAATCTTTCGAATGAACATTTGAAATTTTCTCTAATCTCATTACATGAAATTCACATGTTTTAATATATATAGAGATAGTTAGGTAGACACCAATTGTTACCATCACCTTGTCAACTCTTCCCCATTATTCATTTGTGAACTTGCAATGTAAACCTCTCCATGATTGAGCGTGAGAAAAATACCCATTGATTCTCATAGAAGCTTAGAAGAGGCTCAATGATTGTGGATGATGTCAAATATGAGCAAGACAAATCTATGGTGGACTGGTTGAAGTTGGGTTTGGTAGTAAAGGTATTTCATGTGTTTGAGATTAATAAAGACATTATTGAATGAATCAAGGTAAAGGTTGGATTCATAACAAAGGTTGAAGGTAGGGAAATTCATTTGATCCATTTTATCTTACTAGCATTGGATGCTAAACCTTGAGGTTAACGTCAATTTTGCAGGAGACATTGTTACAATAGTAAAAGTAAAGGATGTGATGATGTGGATATTATTATTAGCAATTAGAGGCCTAGAACTTTGATTGGATTTAGTATTGGATCTTTAGCTATTAGGGCACCTCTTCCTCTGTAATGTCCCCATTTCTGATGTCCTCTTTCAGATTAGTTTGATTCTTATACACTTACTATTTTTAGTAAGTGTTATTTTCAGCAAGGGGTCTAGTACTGAGCTTTAGTCTTCAGTGAGCCCTTTGAGCCTCTCAGTTTCTCTTTGGCTTGAGTCTTGGGTACTATTTGCTATTTTTAATACTTTCTAAAAATAGCAAGTCTATTTTGAGTAAGTTGGACCTGTCAGGCTACTCTCAGCAACATTAGTTCAACTGTGGCTCTTGGTTGCTTAGCTTGGAATATTTAAATATTTTTTCTCCTCTTCAAAAAGTGAATTAAAATAAGGCTACAAAAGTGCAAATAGTTTCCTTATAAGCAAACCACCTTGGCCTAGTTGCACAACTTTGTTTTAAAAGAGGGGACATGCATTTCAAATGGATCCCTAGAAAAGAGGTTTATTTATCATTTTTAAAGGCTAATGTTATGCCTCATAAGGTGGGACACCTAGTTTGGGCTAAAAGTCAATTTTAAATGAAAAATCAAAAGTGGAATTTTGGAAGCAAAAGGTTGGACACCCCTTGAGGTAATTTCATGACATTTCAAAAAAGTGAAATGAGAGGGAAATATATTCAAACTCAAATGCAAGTTGCCCTAATCCTTCCCTCACTTTTTAAATACGAGTTTGGGATCTCATTTGGTATGGATGATTTGACTACTTAAGGAGATACTGCTAATTTTTCACCAGGAGGTCTAAAAATCAGAGTTGAGGACGAAAACCCTCGATATCTAGGATTGGTTTCAACCGTGCAAGACTTGCCCTAGCTGGTAAAAGGGTGATTTCAATTCAAGAATCACCTTCGAGCTTCAGATTGTAGATTATAGGCTTAGAAAATGAAGATATTTTAGTTCTTTTGAGGTGTTTCAGTTTGTTTTGGCTTGAGTTTGTTTTCCTTCTGTTTGGTGTGGGATTCTTGGTGTTTTGGTGTGATTTAAATCCATTTCTAGACCTAATCATGGTTTTTTGCTCACAACTTTCAAAAGGCTCGAGGTTTGCATATGGGTATTGATTCAATGGTTTTCTCTCCTATAGGCGACTCCATCAAGCCCTAGTTTGCATTTTTTAATGAGGAATTGGATTTTATAAGGCCTTTGCCACAAGGCGTCACTTTCTGGGTGTTTATTCCAAGTCTGATTGACATATTTTAGGAGTAAATTTCAATCTTTCGAGAGTCATTTGAAGGACGTCTTGGTGACTAACTTGAAGACCCTTCTTTGAGTATTGGGCGAGGCATTGAAGAAGTTGCAATCTGTTGTTTGAGAACTATATTCCAAGTCTGAAAGTAATATTTTGTGTTGTATTTTGCTCTCCAAACAAGACTGTTAATGCTAATATGATTTCTGAGTTAAAGTAAATGAAAGATCTTATTTCCATGCTAGTATCTTTGTGTTATTTCTGCATATGTATGTTGTATCTGTTGGCATGTTTCAAAACTACAATGGGCATATGAAAAACATAAACAAGCAAACTCAAAAAACCCTCCAAAACAATAGTAGAACATCAAATTTTTTTTTTGGGGTTGTTCATTACAATGGTATCAGAGCACAAAATAATCCTGCCAACCAATGGGTGCTAGAAATCTATGAGTATTAGCAACCGAGAAAGAAGGTACCAAGAAAACATGGGTGAAAGAAGAGAAGATGTTGAAAGAATATTTGTAAGCAAGATTGTATGATGCAACTCTTGGATGCAGTGATTAGAGGTTAAGAAAGAGCAACCCAACATGCTCAAGAGACCAATCAAAAACTCACACAGTTGGTACAAAGATTGGATTATTTGGGGCAAGATATGATGTGGGACAATGAAGGGCAGCCAATCAGCAGAATGGAGCAGCGATGGGTAGGCCTATTATGCCTATATTTCCACCAAGAGTAGAAGCACAACCCAATCAAGAGCTTACCTTAGTTAAGTTGCAGGATCAATTTATACATGATTGGTTGGATGCAAGCCCTGGTTTCCAACATGGCATCACTTCGGGATTATATAGATCATAGGATGAGGTATACGCCCAACAGGGGCAATAGAGAACATCATAATGACTTACGAAGGAAAGTTAGAAAACTTAGCCTTCCTTATTTTGATGGGTCTAGTGAGATTTCAGCGAGAGCATGGGTTTAGAGGGTGGACACATACTTCAATCAAAACCCCATGCCTAAAGAAGAATCCATAAAATATGCTGCTAT
This sequence comes from Sequoia sempervirens, assembly GCA_007258455.2. NCBI lineage: Eukaryota > Viridiplantae > Streptophyta > Pinopsida > Cupressales > Cupressaceae > Sequoia > Sequoia sempervirens. Next base: position 11,862 of record VDFB02091269.1, on the reverse strand, counting down.
GCACCTTGATGGAGTTGCACATAAGTGGTGGCATCGTGGGATGATCATAATGGGACATGCTCAAATTACATAATATACTGAGTTCACCGAGAGACTCATAAAGAGGTTTGACAAGAAGGAACCAAAACTTCATTTTAGGGAGGTGGCAAAGTTGAAACCTCATGTGTTCAATGAAGAGCGGGTGGTTGAAGAGATGTTCATAGCAAAAAATTTAGATGAAGTGATTGCTTTGAATCTTGATGAATGTGAGCCGGAACCTCAGGATGACTCTTTGGTCATGCATGCAACTGCTCTAGATGAGGTTGTGCATGAAGGAATCGATGAAACAATAGTCTTGTATACTCCCTTAGAGCTATCCAATGAAGTTGAGATACCTTTAGATGATGGGCATGAGGAAAACAAAGGAGATGATGTCTTTGAATAAGCTAATAATGATGATTCTTTACCCCATGTGGGTAACAATGACATAGGTGGCTTTGGGATGGACTACCGAATCAAGCCTATCGAGAAAGACGATTATGATGATTTCAGTGATAATGAGTTGGAGAGTGACTTATTCAGAAAGGCAACTACTCATGAGAGCACAATGAACACTTATTCTCTAAACAAAGTGATCAGCCTTTCTACACATAGGATCCGAGTGTGTTGGCAACTAAGTATGACAAGGATCCACATTGGGAATGATTTCCTTTTTTATTGTAATGATGTCCTTCATCCAAGATCCATGCAAGAGGATGGCATCAATAGTGATGTTTTCAATCTTGAAAAGGAATCTGATTTCACATTGCATGTAGCTTATAGGACATAATAACCCATGGTAAAATAACCATGGACACAATAACTGCCATACACTTCAAGGACAAAATAACCTAGGGTCATAATAACTCATGGATGTAATAACCCATGGTCGTACAACTCATGGACAAAACAACTTGAATGTAATTTATGTGCCCTTTGGTTTTCCTTCTTCATATTCCCAGCACAGGGATATTTCTTTGGTCCATGGGTTATTCCCGGCTTGGGTTATTATGACCGGGTTATTCTGTCCAGGGTTATTTTGGCTTGGGTTATTATGAGCCTGGGTTATTTTGTCCTTGGGTTATTATGACCGGGTTATTTTGGCCAGGTTATTATGTCTTGTAACCCTTGTAGCTTGGTTGATTTGGATTCACAGTCCACTATTGGGGATGATAAGGGAGTTTCAGGTGATTTGGGAGGCAACCAATCAGAAGATATACATTGAGCATATCCTTTCAAAAAGAAAACATCAACTCATTGGACCATGGGATCCAGGTGTTTGGGAACCAAAGTATGATGAAGAATCAGTTTGGGAGGAATCTTCTTTTGACCAAGCTGCTATCCAAACCTTAGAGCATAAAGAATGTAAAAAGGACGCCCTAGAGGGAATTGATTTTCAGAGGCATGATCTCGACGACAAATCAGAAATGTTTTTGCTTGGGGTTACTTTTGATCGAAGGCCTACTAACGAAGATGAGGCAAGCTTTGAAGAAGAGGCACATGAGATTTGGGACAACCAAGGAAACTTTGATGACAAGTGTGAATTGAGTTCTGATTTTCACATGCCACATAACAACAGTTCATCATTTTTGTTTGATCATGATTGGAAAAGACAACTCTTGGTAACCGCTGAAAATGAGGTGCACATTTTATCTAGTTTGGACAACAAACATATGCATGTGGAAAAATTAATTCAAAATGCATCTATGGGACAAAGTGAGCTTAATATTTCATTTTTTGATTTACATACGTTGAAGTACTCTATAGAAGAATTTAAAACAACTTACACATGATGCATGATAGAGATATAGCTACCAAGTTTGCAGACGAAACCTTGTCCATGTCTAAGCAGTTAAGGGGAGAGGTTAGTGAGCTCACTATTGAGCTTAACTCTATGAAGCTTGCTTTGGAAAGTGTCCAAGGGGCATTTCTTGAAGCAAATGATAAGCTCTATGAGGCTCAACATTTTATAGAGCAGAAGAACAGAGGAAGGGCTAATGAGATCAAACATGTAATGGAGGAGCTTAATTTCATTCAGGAGGAGTATGATCTTGCCCATTGTCCAAAAAAAATAGAAAATAGTTTGGATCAACAGGAGGATTGGTTTGATTTGGGAGTTGAGGATAATCATTAGTTGTATGATAATCCATTGTTTGAATGGGATGTTGATTTGAATCATGACAATTCACTTTTCGAGTTGGATGATGGAGACCCAAACAATTTCAGTGATGCGAGTGGATTTGATTACGAGACTTGGGACCCAGGTGCAATTTCTAGACATGAGGTGTTGTCTCAGGATTGGCGTAGTGGGTCAACTTCTAGTTTTAGTACCGCTATCCACTTTCTGATCAGTTTGCATATGATTTTGGATTCAGATCCGTAGATGAGTGGGATGGTTTCTTTAGTTCAACAACTGAGTAGTTCATGGTTGAGCTTGGATGACAGTGATAATTTGGTCCTAGGAGATGATTTTGTTGCTACCTCCATACTCATCTCTCCTATGTTTTCATTAGGATTTGAGTTTGATTATTGTTTCCCTTACTTTCTTTCGTTGGTTATGATGACACCTTTTGATGAGCAGATTGATTTTGAGTTTGGGTAGGCTTTGGGGTAGTTGGTTGAGAGCGTTTTTCCGAACATAGTTCATTCATTTACTGCTTCCACCTCGGTGAGTGACTCACTGCCATTACTTCACAAAGATGATATGCATTATTTTAGATGATGTTGTTTTGATTGCAGTGGTTTGGGTGTGCTAGTGTGTTCGGGACCTTCCTTTTGACACTTGGAGGTTGAATGTTGATGTTATGATTTTGGTTTGCATCAACATAGGCATTTCTTGGTTGGTAGATTTCAGAGATATGGTAGTGGTTGAATTGCTTCGTATTTTGGGCATCATGAGGTGTCATGCAGGGGTTAATTTCTTATGGTTGAGCAGGGTGATTTTCATGGTGACCAAGATTGTGATTGGCAGTGAGTTTATTGATGCAATCTTCTCTGAGTTGTCGTGGCAGGATATATGGGCTTTGATGGTTTTTACTCTTTGGAGGTCTAGGATAAGAGAGTGTAGTTTGGGCACATTGGGTTGATAGTTATGATTAGTGTGGCGCGATTTTAACACAGTGGTTCCTTTTTGAGACTCACTTGGAACCCATGATTCACACTGAGTTTTAGAGCAGCTACTGTTTGGGAGGAGAGGGCCAGTGTTAATTTTCTAGAGCTTACTCCTATGGTACATCAGTTTGGTTCTGCTGAGGGGCATTCTTTTAAGGAGTGGATTGAGTCTTTGTGGTATTTTATCACTCTTCTTACGAGAGTTTTTCAGGAGGCCTCATGTGTTGGTACCTCGCAAGATAGAGATTTGAGTAGATGGTGCTATAGATCTCCTAGATTTACTTGGGACCCTGGGATCATTTCTGGTTTCAATGTGGATCTATTTGTTGGTTGTAGGGCTTTACTAGCATTGCTTGAGGACAAGCAATCTTTGGGAAGGCCAAACTGTAATGTCCCCATTTCCGATGTCCTTTTTTGGACCAGTCTGATTCTGATACACTTACTATTTTTAGCAGGGGGTGTGGTACTGAGCTTCAGTTCTCAATGAGCCCTTTGAGCATCTCAGTTTCTCTCTGGCTTGAGTCTTGGGTACTACTTGCTATTTTTAATACTTTCTAAAAATAATAAGTCTATTTTAGGTAAGTTGGACTTGGTCAACCTACTCTCAACAACATTAGTTTAGCTGTGGCTCTTGGTTGCTAAGGTTGGAATATTTAAATATTTGTTCTCCTTTTCGAAAAGTGAATTTAAATAAAGTTACTTTATAATTTTAAGTTGAGAGGAGGAGGGGACATTAAAAAGTACTTTGGTGCCTAAACAATAACTTTAAGTCATTTTAGAAGGCTACAAAAGTGCAAATAGTTTCCTTATGAGCAAACCCCCTTGGCCTAGTTGTGCAACATTTTTTTAAAAGAGGGGCCATGTATTTCAAATGGATGCCTAGAAAAGAGGTTTATTTATCATTTTTAAAGGCTAATGTTATGCCTCATAAGGTGGGACACCTAGTTTGGGCTAAAAGTCAATTTTAAATGAAAAATCAAATGGAAATTTGGAGGCAAAAGGTTGGATGCCCCTTGAGGTAATTTCACGACATTTCAAAAAAGTGAAATGAGAGGGAAATATATTCAAACTCAAATGCAAGTTGCTCTAATCCTTCCCTCACTTTTTAAATATGAGTTTGGGCTCTCATTTGGTATGGATGATTTGACTGCTTAAAGAGATGTTGGTTTTTCACCAGGAGGTCTAAAAATGGGAGTTGAGGATGAAAACCCTCAATATCTAGGATTGGTTTCGGCAGTGCAAGACCTACCCTAGCTGGTAGAAGGGTTATTTCAATTCAAGAATCACATTTGGGCTTCAAATTGCATATTACAGGCTTAGAAAATGAAGATATTTCAATTCTTTTGAGGTGTTTCAATTTGTTTTCCTTTTGTTTGGCATGGGATTCTTGGAGTTTTGGTGTGATTTTAATCCATTTTTGGGCACTTCCATTTCTGGACATGATCATGGTTTTTTGCTAACAACTTTTAAAAGGCTCGAGGTTTGCATATGGGTATTGATTCAATGGATTTCTCTCCTCTAAGCTACTCCATCAAGCCCTAGTTTGCATTTTTTAATGAATTGGATTTTATAAGCCTTGATTGCCCTTTGTCGGCGTCACTTTCTAGGTGTTTATTCCAAGTCTGGTCAGCATATTTTAGGAGTAAGTTTTAGTCTTTAGGGAGTAATTTGAAGGATGTCTTGGTTCATCTTGGTGACGAACTTGAAGACCCTTCTTTGAGTATTGGACGAGGCATTGAAAAAGTTGCAATCTATTGTTCGAGAACTATATTCCAGGTCTGAAAGTAATAATTTGTATTGTATTTTGCTCTCCAAACAAGATTGTTAATGCTGATATGATTTTTGAGTTAAAGTAAATGAAAGATCTTATTTCCATGCTAGTATCTTTGTGTTATTTTTGCATATGTATGTTATATATGTTGGCATGTATCAAAACTGCAATGGGCATATGAAAAACTGTCATGTCCCTCGAAATGATAATATGAAACATTAAAATACGAATGAGAAAATCAAATAAATACCAAAATATAAATATAAGTAATTTCCATTTAAACTTCATTATTATAATTATAATTATCAATATAATATTATAATTATAAATATAATTACCATTTAACCATTATTCTCATAATCATGATTATCATAGATAAGTATTATAATTGTGATATAAATATTATAGAATAACATATAATGGTAATACATATCATAACTATGATATAATACGATAATAAGATATGATATAAATATCATAAATATAATATCCTATATTCTGTACTAAATAAACAAACATAAAATATAAAATATAATAAAAAAATAAATTATTATAAATATAAAATCTGAATTATACTGATAATCATTAGTAATAATATTAGTATTATAAATATAGACATTATGGTTATGAGCATATTCTTAAATAATAAACATTATAATGATCATGTTGATTATGAAACACCGAAGTTTGTGAAACTACTATTGTATTTGTGATTATATTTATATTTAGATATCTAGATATTAATGCTAACAAATATATGTACATGTGGAAATATTAAATGCAGATTTCAATCCAAGGTTAGTCAAAGAGAACATACATTTGAAAAGGAAGAAACCCTAAATCTAATCAACAAGCAAATTCTAGGGTAAAGTCGGGTAAGGGACATTACAAAAACATAAACAAACAAACTCAGAAAACCCTTCAAAACAGCAATAGAACATCAGAAAAAAATATTTAGGGTTGTTCATTACATCCTCCTCCACAATTTAATTGTAGCTCTTTCACCAAAAAAATCTGATGTAGTCTATAGTGTCACCCCTCATAATACTAAATGTACAGACTAACCTGTAATGTAATGCAAACATACATCCAAGAAAACCAATAGGATTAACTCTTTAGGATTAACAAATATGACAAGAAAAAAATCAATCTAAAACAAATAGAAATATTAATTATTAGGAAAAAATCACTAAAATGAAAAGAAAGAATATTATCATAAGGGAACAAATGAGACCAGGAATACTAAGAACACAGTCACTTTTATGAGCAATCAAGAACTACAATAAGAAGATTAGGACAAAGAAAAATTAATATTATAAAAGGCAATGCAATCATTGTAACTTGAAATATTAATAAAATATAACATAGGAATTTACCAAATTTAAAAGTTAATTCCCATAAACTTATTTAGACACATTTAAGATATGTTGATATGTATGTTTATGAAATATAACAGTGTATCAAAATAATTAGAGTAGTATTAAATGAATTATGTTATCTTTTAAAACTCAAAAGGTACATTTTTACTATTCATTACAATATTGATCCAAGTATAAAAAGAATATTAATAAATTAAAATTTACATACATCTTTAAACAATACTTTGTTTCTAACAATGATAAAATATTATCACCTTACATTCAAGCATGTTGTTAAATTGTGTTCAAGTCCAAAGGTCCTTAGAAAAATAATTAATAATATCTAACATATTTCACTACTTCCTCAAAGTAAATCTTCCATTTCTTTGTTGGGCTATTCTTTTCATAATAGATTTTAATTCATCTTGCCTCGCACCCTAAATATTTGAAAAGAAAAAAAGAATTGATTAGGAAAGAAACCAAACCAATATTCATACCATCTAATATTTAAGGAGAATAATGTAACACTTGAAATGATTTTTTTTTTATTCTTTTGACATAGTGCGAGATAATTAAAAAATAATTTACTAATATTTTTTTATGCATGTCCAATAAGTCAATATTTAAAGTGCATTTACCTTGAACTTATAAAAGATTTATTAAAATTAAAATTAAAATGTATTTGATATAATGTAAATTAATAAATACAATAATTATGTTGAGAGGTGTTATACAATGAAATTAAGGGGAACAATGTTAATGTGTACAAAAAAACAAAATATAGTCAACATATATTGAAAAATTATTAAGAAAATCTTTTAAACAATAAAAATATAAGCAATATCAGCAATTTTCTTAGCATGTTGTCACTCAATGGTAAAAGTATCAGTATCAATAGGATTTTGGACAATTGCTCAACAATATCTATAATGTTCAGTTTATTGTCATCTAGATCAATAATAACATCTAAATTAGGAGTAGATGGGTCATCATCTAATATAGTGGATTGGATTCTACTATATGATTGAGTCTTAGTTTTCCATATGGAATGATCTATTCATCCAAAATGCATATGCCTAATTGATTTTGTAGGTGGATCCTTGACATAACATTGCTTTATTGAATGTATGTTGATCACATGATAGATAAGGATGTGGATCAAAATAATCATGAGAGGTATACCTTCATATCCACAATGAAAACATGTTTAGACCTGATGGACTTTAGTAGAAGTTGACAACTTTTCAATTTCACATCATTGACCAATAGGTGAAGAATCAACTTGAATATTGTTTTGAATACCTCCAAACACAAATTTGATAGGTTTAGGATATCCGGTATATGAAAATTTACGACACATCTATACCATAGACCAATACAATGTTTGTTGGGTTTTATTGTCTCCAAGACATGTGTTGTAGGTGGAGATTCAACGATGGGAAGACAAAAGTATTGTATCCATGATGGGCTTTGACAACACACTTTTAGATTTAGACTCAACATTGTTATGTGGCACATGAGGGGGCTCATCACTCCTTGAAGAAGGAACATGGTGTTGGAAATATTGTCATTGATGTCTAAGGGGCAAGGATTGTTGTCATTGATGTCAAAGTAATGAGATTGGCAGATTGAAGACATGTTATAGTGACGTCTCCATTGAAGAAAATCGATGAAGGATAAAAACAACAATAAAGACAAAAGATCAAGGTTGACTCCTCTAAGGGCAATTGTTAAGTTTAAATTAAGTGCTAAAATTTTAAAGATCTGAAATTAAATTGTGTGAAGTGCCTCATTAAAGAATTTGAAATTAAAATAAATAAAATATTTTTTATACATGGGCTGACCCATGCCTTGTTAAGCACCATCTTGAAGGAAGAAAATTAAAATTAATTAAATTAAATTTGTTTTATGTGTGGCCGATCTCTTTAGTTGAATCACCACCTTGGAGATTTAAAAATAAATAAAATATTATTATCTCAAGGCTGGCCGACCCCTCTTGGGAGAGTCACCTCCTTTGTGAAGGGGCACATTCTTTTTAAGAGACATGTGTGATATAAAAGGAGATAACAATATGGTAAGAAAACATAAAAAATAATGCAATATAACAATTTATTTAGAGTAGAAAAAGGCAGATGGAGAGAAGATATACAACAGATATATGTGAAGAGTTAGCACATATTTATGAGAATCTATGAGCAGATTTATGCAAATTGAAGAACAGACTTTTGAGCAGATCTAAAAGCAAATCTGAAGGAGTTTATGAGCAAATTTTGTATAGAAGTCATATCAGATCTAAGAGGAAGATTATAGCAGATTTTAGTGAAGATATTAAGGCAGATTTGTGAAGCGTCTCGAAGTAACAATACTCTTAATATTCATTCGGAGGTTGGTGCATCTCATTAGAAGAGATTGGTGTCTCTTGTTGAGTTGGTGCTCAATTATGGGGATTGGTGTCTCTAATGGTTTGGTGCCTACAAAATAAGATTTGTAAAAGAAGTGGGTTGGTGTCTACAAGAAGATATATATATATGTGCAATATTTTATCGTGGTTTTCTCTTGCAAGGGTTTCCATGTAAATCGTGTGTTTGTCCTGTGTTATCTTGCATGTGTGTTATTGTTGTGGATGATTAAGTTCTAAAGTATCACTATTGTGGTTGATTTAAGTTTTTGAAAAGTAAAAGATTGTTGTTATATTGATTCACCCCCCCTCTCAGTATAATTGAGTGCTCTTCAATTGGTATAAGAGTAGGTTCCTTTAGAGATAGCCCAACCACTAGAAGGAAGATCTAAAAGAGCACATATGGTTGAGCAAGATGGATATGGATTCTCATCAAACATGACACCATTGTTTGATGGAACAAATTATGCCTTTAGGAGCATAAGGATGGAAACCTACTTGAATGCTCTAGGGTATGATATCTGGAAATCAGTTGTAAATGGCTACATAGCCCCTGTGACTCCCCCAACATATCAAGCAAGAAAGAGGGAAAGTGAAAACAATGCAAGAGCCAAGAATGCAATTTTGTGTGGATTATCCGAATCAAAGTTTATAAGTTATGCATTGCAAATCAGATAAGGACATGTGGGATAAGTTGAAGGATATCAATGAAGGAGATGATAGAGAAAATAAGGCAAATCTTCAAATTCATAGAAGACAATTTCAAAGTCTTAAGATGAAAGAAGATGAAAGAATAGCCTCCTATTTGCTTCGTGTTGATAAGATCGTGAACACATTAAGAGGTCTTGGTGAAAAGGTTGAAGAAACCGTGATTGTGCAAAAGGCATTAAGGTCTTTACCATTAAGATATGATCCCAAGGTTTCAACAATTGAAGAAATGAGAGATCTAGACAATTTAAAAAAGGACGAGTTGCATGGAATTCTTACTACCGATGAAATGAGGATTGAAGACAAGCCATCTAAAAGGGAGGCAACCTTCAAAGTGCCAAGGGAGGGAAAAATTAAAGTATATGAAAGTGATAGCTCAAGCAATGAAACAAATGAAGAAGAAGCTCACTTCATGAGAAAGCTAGAAAGAAAGGATCTAGCAAGTATCAAGGTAAGTTACCGTTAAATGTTTTAATTGTGGTAGAATAGGTCATTTTGCTTCTAGGTATCCACAGGGTAAGAGTGAAAGTAGAGATGATGAAGAGGATCACTACATGAAGAAAGGAAGAAGATATCAACAAAAGAAGGCCTACAAACAAGGTCAACATGAAAAGTACTTCCAAAAGTATAAGAAGAGTCTTTATTCCAAGGAAGATAATAGCTCATTGAAGGAAAGCAACAAAGAAATTTCTAACATTGATAGAGAAGAAATACTCTTCATAGTGATGGAAGCAAAGGGTGATGAAGATGAAAAGAAAGATGAACAAGATTTAGAAGAAGAGCATAGCGAAGACGAAGGAGAAATGGATCTTGAGAAAGAACTCCATTATGCCTACCATGAGATCAAGAAGCTTAAGAAAATAAATTTTAAACAAGGATTACAAATTCAAGAGGACAGTGAAGCCAAAGAAAAATTAACACAAAGTCTTGGAGAATCAAAAAAGTTGATCGTAGATCTACAAGTTCAAGTAGAAGAAGCAAAAAGAACTAAAGAGAAGATGAGAAACCAATTGAAGAAAAAAGGAGAAAATTATGAGAAGCTGGAATTCAAGATTATTTCCCTAAGAATACAATTGGAGAAAATGACTCAATTAAATAGGAACTTGAAGAACGAGAAGAGTTCGGGAATATTGGATGACATCATCAATTCTCAAAAGTCTATGTTTAATAGGAGTGGTATTGGATATGAAGAAGGCCAAAGTTCTTAAACAATTCAATCATCAAAGAAATTAAATGAAGAGAAGTATGCTGATGTTATCAAAAGATCCATCAATAGTGAGAGCACCAAGAAGGAAGAAGGTAATATCCCTCATAAGGACAACAAGGGTAACTACAAAGGATCATTCCCTTCAAGACAAGCGCCTATGACTAGGTTTTATCACTCTTTCTATGGTTATTGCTTTTCATGCAATCATTTTGCTCAAAAAACAGTGGATTGTAGAGTTTGTGCAAGGAATGATTTTGGTTTCTCAAGTAGGAACAACACTCCATGTGCTTCTTCGGTGAATTATAATGTCATGTTTAATGTCAAAGGGGGAGAAGTAGAGAATGGGGGAGCTAATCAATACAATATCTTTTAGCTCTGTAGAGAAGACAATTCAAAGATAGATCAGCTAATGCATATTCTATATGAAGGTAATAAAGCATCTCATTGCTATTGATGTCATATAGGGAGAGTTAGAACAAGGAAGAGGAAGAATGATGCTGCTAATGCCAAGAGGAAGTATTATAGATAGGGGGAGCTTTCTTGGTGAAAATACTAATTTTCCCTTTCCATTGATGTCAAAGGGAGAGAGATACAAAAAAGGGGAGCAGTGCAAAAGAAGAGAATTATGTTTGTGTTGCCATCAATGACAAAGGGGGATATTGTTGGAAATATTGTCATTGATATCAAAGGGGCATTTATTGTTGTCATTAATGTCAAAGTAATGACATTAGCAGATTGACGACATGTTATAGTGATGTGTCCATTGAGGAAAATTGATGAAGGATAAAAACAATGATAAACACAAAAGATCAAGGACGACTCCTCTAAGGGAAATTGTTAAGCTTAAATCTTGAAGATTTAAAATTAAATTGTGTGAAGCACCTCATTGAAGAATTTGAAATTAAAATAAATAAAATATTTATTATACATGGGCCAACTCATGCTTTGTTAAGCGCCATCTTGAAGAAATAAAAATAATAATTAAATTAAAAAAAAATTATGTGTGGCCGACCTCTTCGGTTGAAGTGCCACCTTGGAGATTTAAAGATAAATAAAATATTATTATCTCAAGGCTTTATGACCCCTCTTGGGAGAGTCACCTCCTTTGTGAAGGGGCACATTCTTTTCAAGAGACGTGTGGTATAAAAAGAGATAAAGATATGGTAAGAAAACATAAAAAATAATGCAATGTATCAATTGATTTAGAGCAGAAAAAAGAAGATGAAGAGAAGTTATACAGCAAAAATACATGTGAAGGATTAGCACATATTTATGAGAGTCTATGAGCAGA
>VDFB02091267.1:0-87362 GCA_007258455.2 Sequoia sempervirens | reverse complement strand
TATTTGATCACTCTTCCTCCTCCCACATGCAAGAAAATTTCTAAACACATTCAATCAACACTTCCTTCATGTGCATAGCATTGAGTGCTTGGCAATTTTATTGATAATTTTTGAGCCTTGCATTATCAAATCCAACACATTCTCAACACAAGTACCATCACTCTTCCTCTCAATTTTCCTATCTCTTCTTTGCATGATATGTTAGATTGAGGATCACCTCTGTCTAGTTCATTATTCTTCATTTATTGTAGTGTTGATATTGACTTTGTCATAATATGAGAAAATATCCACATCACGATTTTTCCTTTGTTATGAAATTGAGGCACCTATGTTATCACATTACAATAAACTCTAACATTCTTATCACTAGTGCATGGTATCTAGAGTTTAACCTATATCTTGCTCTCTTATATTGTGTTGTTACTCATTATTTAGCATATACAAGTTTATGTCTCTGCTTGTTTTCATTCACAGTAGTACAATCTCAAGTACAACCATACTCTCAATTAGTAACAACACAACCTTTATTATTATTATTATTATTGTCCTTGCTTCTATTCTTAGGGACATGAACTTGTCCTAGCCCAACATACATTCTTCCTAAGGATCCCCCCTTTTCATTACCTTAAATTACATATCATACATGCAAATATTTTTACGGGGGTATACATTCTACTCATATGTACATCCACACATACACACCCACATTATCATTTATGCCCCCTATGGTGTTGGAAACTTATGAGCCACCTAGAAATGGAATTTTCCAGCATATGTGCTTCATATCACAATTTTTGGTAGCATGAGAACCACCTAACATAACACAACTTGCTATTCCATGTTCTCTTTACACATCCTACAACAATATCTTATGATTCTCATAACATCACTATTTTCTAGGCCATGAACTTCATATGGCCTACTTTAGTAGCATATGAATCACTTAGAAACAACCCTTGTTATCTTATGCACTTCATATGGCTTAGCTTTTTACACTTCCTATAGTCACCTTCCAACCCATTTTATAATGCTTTTGATCCATGAATGTATTGTGTGATTTGCATGACCCCTATTAATAAAGCAAGCTAGCACTTGAGTCATGTATTCTCACGTTCATATTTATTGCTTCACTACCTCTTTGTATGTATTCTCTCTGTGAAGCAATGAATCGACTCATTGCATTCTTCTCTCCATGTAAAAATTCTTCTATTTTTTTATCTCTTTTATTTTTGTTACATTTTGAAGATGATGTAAATTATTGAGATAAATTTCACATACATTACCTATATTAGATGATATTAAGAATAAACAGTGTTGTGCGCCTCCCTATAATGAAAAGCAAATAAAACCTCTTAGGGGTACACAAAAATCATATTATAAGAGATTATTTGCATGCATTGCAATGGAAAACAACACTAGGAGAACAAATTTGGATGATTGGGAGCCATAAGAGATAAATGCCAAATTGTGTAATTATTTTACATGCAAAAGACTTGAATCAAATTTCTAGAAGGATAAATCTTATTTGTAGTTATAGAAACTAGATACTTTAAGGATAAAATTGCCATACATAATCATGTCTAGAATTGGTTTTAAAGGATGTTGAGTCATTGCAAATTGATGCAAATATAGAGATGCTAGCTCTATTTTTTTTGTCAGAAGATGATCTCTCAAATGTAGCATCCTTATTTTTGTTGAAATAACATAAACAGGGGATTTCAAAAAAGAATGCAATAATATCAAAAGCATATTGGTACCTAATTCTATTGCCGAAGCTCTACCAAGTAACCAACCATGATAGAGGATGCACCTATATGAAAAACTGAGATGTTTGTCATTTATTCAACATAATCTTTTAAATTTTTAGTCATTTTGCATCATCCAATCCCTTATCTTGTGATGGTTGGTCTTTAAAGTATAAGAGCCAACATAATGACACAAAATTGTGAAGAAATATGTTGGACAATATGTAATATTTGTGAAGAAGAATGTAATAAGTTTAACATATGAAGATGGTTCAATCTCTACTATTCACTCTATGCAAAAATAACTGGCAACCATCACATTTATGACATCAACAATAGCTCATGTCCATTCACTACTAACTTATTCTATCAAGAAAATTATGACAAAATAACCTCAAGAACAAGAAAAATAAAACAAACAAATGTAAAACCATCAAATAAACATAAAATTCATTTCACAGTTCAAAATATATTCATGTGAAGAAACAAATAGGGATCTAACACTATATGAAAACAAACATAGATAAAACCATAAATCAAACACCTTTATTTAACATATAACAACACAATTATTTTCAAATGAAATAAAACATAATAAAAAATGATCTAGCTATATATATTCCTAAAAAAACTCACTGAAACCATGACAAATGACTTTGCCTCAAGATTTTGCTCAAACTGTGTTGTTTTGTCAATAATGTCGATTAAAAAAATGAGCAGAGTATATAGGAAAAATATTACAAAACCTTGCTAAACTAGAATTTTTTAAAAATGAGATGAACCAAAACCAATCTTCCTACAACTACTTTTTCAATCTATTCATAGTAAACAAAAAGTAGATCTAAAAATATTGAGGTTTTAGTGCTGCTAGATTATTGAACTAGAGACAAGATTTTTGTAGCATTTTAAATGAAAATATTAGTTGGAGTTAAAATTTGTTTTTAGGTGTGAGTTGAGGAATGTTTCAATTGCTTGAAAGTTGCTTTTTATTTTATTTTATTTTATTTGTTTATATCTAAATGTATAGATTTCAGCAATGCCAAAAATAATTTCAAAGTCCACAATGTAATTTTATTAGTGATACTACTTATACTACTCAAATTATTAATATAATTGAAATTTGTTGTTAAAAATTAAATATATTAAACATATAAATTACAAAATAAATAAATAATAATTTAATTTTTGCATCATCTATATACAAATAAAAGAATAGATTATTTTTTTTTAAATTATTTAAATAAAAATTAATTTATATACTGTAGAATTATTGGTAATTTTTTTAATTGTATACAATTAGGCTACTGAAAGACCAATAAAAAGAAATTGGTTCCGATGGATGCAAAGCAATCCTGCTTGTTGCCAGGCAGTAATAATTGTTCAGGAGTTAAATAAAAACTACTCCTATTAAAGCAAGTTTTCTTCATCATTCAAAAATCTCAACAATGGAGGGCAACGCAAACAACAAATCTTTGTTTCAAGATTTCTTATTAACGGGCATATATCGACTCCCCACCTTGAATGCTGTATTCCTAGACCCGGTTCGCATCCTCAACATTTCCTACATTAACTTCAGTATTTCACCTCACCTCTACTATGCCCGCTGTCTTCCTAATCCCTGCAATGGAGAAGAGAAGAAAGAAGAAGCAACGGAACCAACAGAGCAGAAGAATAAGAAAAGAAAACGAAAGAGAAACAATTCTTATGTTCTCAATGCAAAGGAGGAGCTTGCCCACAAACGTCATATGGTCAGTACTCTTTAGCAAATGCAAACTCATCTGTGCTTTCTTTCTTCTTAATTTTGTTGGAATTGCTTTCTAAGTATTGAGTTGAGATCTATAGTAACCTTCTTAAGTCATCATTCATTCATACACATTGAAACTCGAAAGTCAGGAAACAATGCCCCCGCAGGGCATAGCTGGCTGGTTCAACATAGACATACGCACAGGTCTGCTGAATTTGAACCCGTGTCTTGTTGCAGGAAAACCCATAACCAACAGAATGTTCTTTTTTCATTTTATCTCTAGCAAAATGAAAAAGACTAAATGTCTTTCATGCGGTTTTGGGCTAGTGGTTAAGATGGGGCATTGTCATATGTAAGACTCAGTAGAACCGCACCAGTTGTAGAACATATTGTTGAATTCAGGAGTTTGACCTGGAAATTCCTTCTGGGAGAGGAAAAGCTGGGTCGCGGACTTGGAATTTAAATTAAAAAGAGAAGAGTGCATGTCAAATGATTGAAAAAAAATGCTAGGCACAGACCAGCCCATTTAGCCTTCTGCAAACTTGAAAACGTTTCATTTAGGAATCCTGAATTGTGCTTTTTTTTCTTTTCTTTTCTTGATCAGTCAAGTGAGGGTCAAGGGCCCTCTTTCTTTTTATTAAATGAAGAAAGATTCAAGCCGTGAAGATAGGCTGAGGAAAAGACTTCACAAGATACACACGACACAGTCCGAAAACTCGAAAAATGGAGATTGACGACAAGTTGGCAAGGGGTGCCAAAAGAAACTTCATTGTCCCTGAATCGACCTTCCCCAATTTGACGTGGGAGCAGAGGAGCATTTGGCGTGGACCTGAATCATTTTTATTTGAAACTCTCTTTCACCTCTTCATAGGAGTCCAAGTACTGTCATCAATCTCAGCATTGTTGATGACAGGCTGAGAAGCCATAGTGGCCTGATGTGACCTTTTTTCTTGATCCACATTCTGCTTGGGCGAATTGATGAGGGAGGAATCGGCATGACAAGGATTTGATCTAGATGTTTCAGCTATCGGTGCCTTTGGTGTGTTTGAAGGTGTGCTGGGGTCAGCTTTTGTGACTGTAATAGAGAAGTGGCAGGGGAGAATGTCCTTCCACAATAAGGCTTGAAAGGTTGATTTGTGTTTGCTGCGAGAGCAATCAGCAGCAACATGACCCATGTCATAACAATTGCCACGGCAAATAGGCAGCCCTTCATAGTCCGAGATTTGAATCCAAGAACGATTTGCAACTTTTAGAGTTATGTTTGCAGGAAGATCCTTTGAAATATCTAAACTAACCAGAATTCGAGCGAAAGTTGTATGGGTGAATGCTGTTGTGACCTTATTCGTTGCTAGAAAATTACCTAATGAATTATCAATTGCCTCAAAGAATGATTCAATCTAGAAATAAAGTGGTAGATTTGGAAGATGAACCCAGGTTGGAATGACATTGAAGGATTTTGTAGAGGGATTGAAGTTAAGATGCTATGACTTCAACGTAAGGGTGTGCCTTTGGTGTGTTTGACGGTGTGCTGGGGTCAGCTTTTGTGACTGTAATAGAGAAGTGGCAGGGGAGAACGTCCTTCCACAATAGGGCTTGACAGGTTGATTTGTGTTTGCTGCGAGAGCAATCAGCAGCAACATGGCCCGTGTCATAACAATTGCGACGGCGAACAGGCAGCCCTTCATAGTCCGAGATTTGAATCCAAGAATGATTTGCAACTTTTAGAGTTATGTTTGCAGGAAGATCCTTTGAAATATCTAAACTAACCAGAATTTGAGTGAAAGTTATATGGGTGAATGCTGTTGTGACCTTATTAGTTGCTAGAAAATTACCTAACGAATTATCGATTGCTTCAAAGTATGATTCAATCTAGAAATAAAGTGGTAGATTTGGAAGGCGAACCCAGGTTGGAATGACATTGAAGGATTTTGTAGAGGGATTGAAGTTAAGATGCCATGACTTTAACATAAGGGTGTGTGTTGGTTGGAAATTTTGTATTCTCGTGAAAGCGTACAAAATTGAGATTTCAACCACAGCACGTGAGTTAAACTCTCCTAATTAAGGGAAGGCTCCCCCTTTAACTAAATAAAATTAAGGGTAGGACAGCAATCGTTCCTCTTGTTTCAGGAAAGATTACGTTCTTCTCTCTTCACAGAAAAGACACAGTAAATGTTACTAAAACTTGTTACAACAGCTACACAGTGAAATTAAGAGAAAGGAAATAAAGTTTCCTGAAAGCACAAAGGCTTCCGTTATTTCCTCCGGGACGGGAAAACAATTCGATAAGCACAAAGTCTTAAAGAATGAAATCCTATCAACCTTTTTTAGAACGATTACTTTATGGAAATATACAAAATAAAACAGCTCAAAGACTGAAATTATAATGTATGCTTTCAACTATTCTAAATGAGAAATACTATGAGCGTAAAGACTTATAATTCTTCTCTATTTCTAACACTAACTAAGAATTCAATTCTCAGATTTACAGCACAAAGACTGCAGATTTTTAAATTGAATCTCTCTTCAGCAACTTTCAACAATCTTCAAGTAATCACAAAATGATATTGATCTAAAATGACATAAGAACATTTGAGATGCAAAACAAGAATCCAGCTCAAAGTCTGAAATTCCAGCTTTTTGATATCACTTGAAAGTTTACAATATTTCACTATAAAGCTCAAAGACTTTATGAGTATAAAATTCTGCAGAGTTTTCTTGCTTGCTAAAAAGATCAAAATTACAATAGACCCCTCAAGTATTTATAGGAGGAAGGTCTGGAGAAAAAGGTGGGAGGATCTCAACAAACTTGAGAAAATCTCTCAACCGATAACTAATTGCGATTGACTTATTCAAAATTACAATCCAAATTGTGATTTGTCTTGTAAGATTTTACATGTAATTACATTTTCGAAAATTGCAAGGAAAAGACACTTGCAATTGCAAAATTTGTTTTTACATATATATTGTCGAAAGTAAAATTACATAAAACAATCTAAAACTTAATTTATTTATTCCTATCTTTGAAAGATAAGAATTTGCTGATGATGGTCTTCAACTCGTTCGGATCTGGACCCAAAGGTTCTTGGCCACTGCAACTGTCTTCAGAATTACATCAAAGTATCTAATAGTTGCCAATCTATGCTCTTCATAAGAAGTTTGCATTTTCTCAAGGATTGTTTGATGATTGATAAGCTTTTGAATCGAATCCATAGAAAATTGCTCTGATTCCATTTGTTGACGAAGATTGGCTGCCATATCTGAAGTAACTGAATCAGCTTCAAGTAACTCATCTTCTTGATTCAAAACTGTACATGAGATCTTTTCAAAATTTGAAAGAATATCCTGCTGAACTTCGTCATTCATTTCTAAAGTGGCCTGGATATCTTTGATAAGATCTTGAATGACCAATGACCTATTTGTCATGAGTTCCTCAAATTCTATGTACTTTTCCCTATTTGGCAAAATCAAATTGCTGCATAGGATTAGTAAATCAACTTGATCTATCTCATGCCAGATTTTCAAATCTTTTTCAAGCGTTTCCAAACTTTGCTTGAAGGCTTCTAAAGTTTGATTCAACTTTATCCTTGCTATCCTGACATTCTTGAAAACTTGCAACATCTTCTCAATCATTGGAACACTTTGCTCAATTAGCTGAGTTATCCATGAATCAATTGCCTTAGCCTTTTGCGCAATTCTTTCTAACTGTCTAACTGATTCATTTGGAGGAGCTGTAGATAGAGAATCAACTGCTTCTGATGATCCTGTAATCCTCTGAATGACTGCAACCAGCTGAGCATTGTCTTCTTTGAGCTTTTCCTTTTTAGCTAAGAGTTCGTTATAGCTTTGTGTCAGAATTGTCACTGAACTCTGAGCATCCTGCATCATATTAGCGTGAGTCTGCTTACCCAATTCCACCCTCGTGAACCTGTAGTCAGATACCTGCATCTCTTCATGCGGTTTATCAACTAAGGGCTCTGCAATCTCAGCATATTTCATCCTGTTGCTGTCAACAAAAACCTGTGAGACTGTTTTGGCTTTCTTTGCAATCACTGGTTTTTGTTTCTTCAATTTTCGGAAATCAAAAATATCAGGAGACACTGCCTGTTTCTTTCTCTTAGGAGCAATTGAATTTAGCCATGGAGGAAGATCCAAGGTTGTCACATCTGAAATGGCAACTGCGGTCTCAGTAGAAATAGTCTCAGTTTGAGATACAACAGAAATTCTTGAAGGTGCCTCAGTTTGTATAGCAACAATGTTTTGCTCAGAAGACAAATTGCAACTAGGATTGGCCATGAAACAATCAAAGTTCGTGACGGACGTATCAATTTCTGGAAGAGTTGTTTCTGACATAGCTGAAAAGATTGGATTGATATCAAAAATACTCTTGAAATTACTAGGCAAGTTCATCATGGGAGCATTTGTTACAGATGAAGGCTGATTACAAGTCTCTTGTGATGGAATAGAAGGAACAAAAACGGTAGAGAAGGAATCAACATCACTGTCGATAGGAGACAAAGGAGATATAGCTGATTCTGGTATTGGAGCCTCAATGTGAGGAGTTATCTCACTTAGGATAATGGAGGTCTCACGAACCTCGTCTTCTTCTTGTTGATCTAATACCTGAATCTGCATTTCGTTGACTTCCTTACCTTTTGATGTTTCTCTATCCAATGGTTGTTCAGGAGCTCTGCTTACTTTCAGCTTGATTCTAGTACTTGAAGAGGAAGCTCCTTCTTTAGATTGTTCTCTGATTTCTGATTTCAATCCTCTAGGACCAGCTGGGTCATCTTCAGCTCTAACTCTGATTTTGATGGTCTTGACACCTATGCTTTTGAGCCAAAAATTGGTGTTCGCCAAGACTGATTGGAATCTATCAAAGATAGAGACGGATTCCCTCTGAGACCATTGAATCGCAGGAATGGGAGCATTAGCAACTCCCTGTTCTTCGTACTCAGGATCCAAAATCTGCTTATCATCAATTACTCCTTCTGGAATTAAAGTTAGATTCAAATCAATGATTTGCTCCAAAGTTAGCCTGCAATAATCCATTTTGTATATATCCTTTTCTGTACGGAGGTCTGCCCAAATGTCTTCGATGCGGTGAACATGGGTGAAGACTCTTTTTATTTTATCCTTCATCCTCCTGTAATCAAAATCCACTCTAGCTTGGAATCTTTTCAATGTTATCTCCTGAAGTTCAGTTTCCATCGCTTTGGCTCTTGAAGAGGTTGTCAAAGAATACCTGCCAATTACCAATGGATTATGTGAAGAAATACCAATTCCAGATTTGTGTTGTGAAGCTTGACGTGAATGAACTGACATCAACTGCCTTCCTAGCTCCATCAAAATGATCTTATCAGTAGGATATCTCGGTAGCATATATGGCTGATCTTCAAAGCAGCCAACTCTCATATAGGTGAATGTTGGAAATTGAAGGAATAAGCAGCCATATTGATTTACCTTATTCCAAGCTGCATCTGACACCCTGTTATTTACCAACTCTTTGTCAAACAAACACATAAAATAACCAAAGAAGGCATCTTGTACCCTTCTATAATGCGCTCGACTTGGAATAAAAGTCAGCTGATCATAATATTTCCATACGGGCACCAATGATCTGTCGCCTTCAGGAGATAAGCCTGGAAAATGTCTCAAGGAAGCTGCTATGTAGACCAAATATGAATTCATATAGAAGGTCAGAGTGGTAGGAACCTGTGCAAGCTGTTCGCACAAACAGTCACTGATTATTTCTCCCCAGAAAATTGGATGTTGTGCTTTTCTAATGACAACCATGAACTTATACATCCAGCTTTCAAACATGTTAGAAACTTTCAACCCTGCAATTCTGCTCAAAAGAGTGATCATGTCATTAACTTCTTCTATAAAATCAGACCGATACAACTTGGGCATACGGGTCGCACAAGGTCGTGATTTTAGAAGCCATTTAGAGTTGATGTGTTTAATACAATCATTCTTTTTCTGCTCAAAATGTTTGTGAGCACTCTTTAATGAAATCTCTGAATAAGTGGTTGCATCAGGTACTCTGAAAACTCTATTGATTGTCTCAGCATCAAGTCTGATAACTACGTTGCCATCATCATCCTTAATTGTCCTGGATTGTCTATCAAAGCGTGCTGCACATGCAAGGACGAATTCTGGTTCAAGGGCAGCAACAGGAAAAGAAGCCACGAGATGGATATGACTTCTCAGCAACTTTTGCATATCAGAAGACGTAGATTTCTCAACCCTTTCAAGAAAATTAGACATATCAACATGCCCTATTTCTGTATCTTTGATCTCATCGATGTTTGAAACAACGTGAGATGGAGAGATCTCATTTTGATATTTGTCGAACTTATACTTCATCTTTTTGCCTGCTGGAGAAGTTGGTTCATCCGTCATTGAACAGGAATCTGCAAGACTGCGGTGAAAATCCCATAAGGTCAGCACATCATCAGCATCAACGTGAGTGGACATGGCGAATCTCAAACCCTAGAACAATGAAATGGACTTGAAAGAAAAATGGAAGGTGAATGAAGATGAATTCGAAATGGATGAAATGGTGGAATGGAAAACGGCATTTTGTCTCTTTGAAACAGCAAGATAAAGAGATCTCAAAACTTGGATTTGAAATTTCGTCCAAAAAGGTCAACTTATGTGCTTTTTAAGGCAATTCGGGTTTTTGAGTGACTTGAACAATTTCGGAGCTTTTTGACACTTTAGCAATTTTTGCTTTTTGCAATTTCGGGATTTTTCAGAGTTTTGACAATTTTCTCAAAGACAATCGGGATTTTTCAGAAGTTTAACAATTTTTTTGAACTTTGCAATTTTAAAAATTGTTATTTTAAATACAAATCCCGAAATTGAATTTTGGGGCTAAAAATCCGAAATGAAAGACAAAGTGAAATTTTTTTTTATTTTGTGAAAGATAGTGATGGATATATGAAATGGCGAATGAATGAAATGAAAGAAATGAGCATAGGCGACATGAAAGACGGATAAATGAAAATGGAATGAATTGTTTATTGCTGGAAATGGTAGAATGAAAAACGTGTTTTCATCATAAGGCAGATTTAAATGGAAATATGTATCAAGCATGGTAATGTGGAGATGTGTGAAATGGAAGGCAAAATTTTAAATGAAATGGAGATGGCGTGCAAATGTAAATGAGGAAAAACGCATTTCTACATGAAGGCGAATGGAGGTAGTATGGAGAAATAAATGAAGATGGCGAAAGACGTTTTTTTAAAAATAAGAAAAACGCGTTTTCACATGAAAACGGATTTTTGTTAAGAAAAACGCATTTCTACATGAGAATAATCAGTGAGAAAAACGCGTTTTTACAAAAGACATTAAAAATACCAATAAACATATAAAAATAACCATGATGAAAGCAAAAAATGGAAGGAAAAACGCATAAAAATAAAAAACGCGTTTTGAAACAGTCAGAAAAACGTAAAACGTGATATATAAAAGACAATAACATCGATAAATGACATTAAAACATTGAAAGAAAGAGAAATAGATGCGAATCATACCTGGAACAAGTTGTAATACGCGAAAATGCAGAAACAAAAGCCCTAGACGCGTCCAAAAAGACAGAAAATGGCTATTTACTGGTAAAAATCCGATTTTGAAGCATCAAGGTCGACCAAATCTCCATGAAATGAGGAAATAAATGCCAAGAACAATTCAACCAGCTTGAATCTAGGAAAAATCGGACTTTTCAGAAGATTTGACAATGTAAAATAACATCAAAATCATGAATCGGGTTTTTCATGAGGTTTTTCATGCTCTTTTTTGCAAAATCGGGTTTTTCATGAACTTTGGCAATTTTACTTTTGACCAATTCGCACTTTTCTGATAAAAAGACAACTTTCATAATGAACATTGTAAAAAATTCGAACTTTTTAAGCCACTTAAGCAAAATCGGGTTTTTAAAACACTTTAGCAATTTTGCTTTATTGTCAAAATAAAATGACTTTAACAAAAATCGGATTTTTTAGATAACTTAAGCAATTTCGGGTTTTTCAAACACTTTGACAATTTTGCTTTTGAGTCTAAATTTCCCTATTTGCTGAGTTGCTCAGAAAACCCGAAATTGGCCAAAAAGACATTAAAAACAAGTCAGAAATCGACGAAAACGGAAACGTAAAGAGGAAAAAGAATAGCCCAAAGGTTAATCAACTTGAAACAGAGATTTTCCACCCTTTGCACCTCGTAATGCGTGCCTTGGAGAAGAAAAATCTCAAGCTTTTAAGAAAATTTTGATTGGTTACCTAAATTTTGAAACGAGTTAAAAATTTAGGATAACAGTGTGCTAGCCCTGGATCCAGAAATGGTCACAAAGAATAGTCTCGGTTCTTGATGGAGTTGAAAGCTACAATGAAAAACCCATGGAGTTGATGGAGCCAGTTGTCAGAGATCCAATTGTTGAGATCTAGAAGACTTGGTCACAGACGGTTAAAGTGGCTAATCAAAGTATCAAACCATGAGCAGCAAAGAAGTGTTCACCTTCTAACACTTTTGTACCAAATTCCAATTCTGAATTTTTTCTTTGTTTGAACCCAGCGAACCCTTGAAGGCAAGATCCAATTTGGAGTCACTAGGGAATGTCTTATGTAGACAAGTGCATCATGTGGTTTGGGCGTAAATGCCTTGCCTAGACAAGTTGCAGTGAGCAGTTTGGGTGAAAATGAAGCCCTAGAAGAGGTTGCGGCAACAAGGGAGAATAGAATTTTTAAAAATTTGCTTGAAGCTTGCCACAAGCTTTGGATTCACATTGGGAGCAACAAGGGTTTCGTTGGAGTGGTGAAAGCTATTTAGAAGTGCCATCTCCTTTAAACAATTCTGAGTTGTGCTTTACGAATAATTGCACATTGATAATAATTGTAGTGGAAAAAACTTTAGTATAATTAGCCTCAATTTTGCATTATGTGTTTTGTAAATAATTCCACTTAGATAACAATGTAGTAAGAAAAGAAAAACTAGGTACAGGAGGATTATTTAGCTGATTGTCAAATTTGCAATCCTTTGGTTTAAATAGTCTTTGTTGTAGGCATATTGTGAATAATCCCACATGAATAACAATCATAAGAAATATGTGGTTTACATATTTTTAAGGCTACGCTACTTTTTAAAGAATGCAAGACAAATTTTCTTAGCCTAAAGGTTAAGAAAATGTAGTCAAATTTAAGCAAAATACATGATTTATCATTAACGCATGTGTGTTTTGCTGAATATAAAATCTTTGTAAAATTTAACAAATATTTTTATTTTCTTTTCTTTTGGCTGATTGGTGAATATGTTTTTTTGGAAAATTTGAGAAAAATAGCCAATTGGCCAAAATTTTAAAGAACCAAAATTTTTTGGTGGGTTATAAGGCATTGCCCATACCAAAAACCTTGCTCAATTCAGAAAAGGCTTTGGGTTCAATTCCCCCCAGCATTATGTGTTAGCATTCTCTTTCTATTTGGTACTAAAGTCATAGGAAGCTTCTGTCCCATTCTTTGTGGGCCTTCTATCTAGTTGCTTGTTATAGTTATTTCTGTGATGTACCTAGTTCACAAGCTATTTACTATAGTAGCTTATCCCATTGTTCCACTTTAATGCCATTCTCATATTATCTCAAAATTAACCACTTGTCATGGTGAGATTCACTTAATCATTTGGATGTAGCTTTGTTCTAGTGGGATTCTATTAACCATCCTTTTGCATAATCAGTAGAAAAGAAAGTCTAGTGATGTTCAAACCTTGGTCATTGTCATAGAAATTGCTTTTGTTGTACTAGACCATGGCGTATTGGACTATACAAAATCTTACATTAGTTGGTATCAATGCTTTCCTTTGCATTGCTTGTATATAATTGGATTGTTGGGCCCTAGCTTATGCTTTTATATGTATAAACTTGATGATCACATCCTAAAATTTGGCCTTTTTGAAAACAATGTTTGAATGTAATCTAATGGTGCTTCTGTGTTATTTGGTTATTGCTTACTAGCCTTAGGATGTTTTGATTCGATATTCTTAGGTTCCTTATCTTGGCCTTTATATTTCTTCCAATTGGTGCCTGCCAACCAATCTCTATTTTCAACTATTATTCAAAGTAAAGTTCACACCCAAGATCACCCTACTCAATTGTACAATGTGTTTTGTCTCTAACATATAGGATGCTCCATTGTAGATTTGCTTAACACCTATGAAAGTCACTTAATACTCCACATTCATTTATTATTGATGTCATGGGCATACGAAATCATGTTGCAGCTAGGACCCAATTCTAGGACCTCCAAGGTGTGCCTTTGGGTGCTCTACCAGTTAGCTACCCTTTCATCACATACTTGGTCTAATCTAGAGTATGGATTAACCTTATAACAACAGTCATTGATTTAACTTTGCCAATTGAGGGTTTCCACAATGATGCAGGGGCATTTTGAGGGCATTGTAGAGAATCTGCATAGTGTTTGGGAATTTGAGGTAAACCATGCATTTGACATATAGTTGACAGTTTGTGATGAGGAAAAGTGGATGTATTTCACTACATTACGAGATTAAGTATTGTGGTTTTAGTGGTAGTTTCATGTGTAATTGATTGGTCTTTTGGTAAAGTATGAAGTGATTTGGAAGTGTCCAATTCCATGATTTAGCGAATAGTGCCTATGAGTTAACAGGGATGTTCAATTGGAGCTATTGTGATTTGTGAAAGTTTATTTTGGGTTTGTACCAAAGGATAGATATTCTGGAAGGTTATGTGAACCATTGGGAAGATGTGTGATGAATTACGTGGAGATTACCCACTGTTGGACTATTAGAATTCATAAGTTTGTTATTGTAGGTCAGTGATACATTTCATGTGGTTTCGGGCTTTGCATCAGCTTGAGGACAATGCAGATTATTTGGGGAGCTGAAGAAAGGTATAAATATGAGATTACGAGGCAATAGAAGCAAGCGAAGAAGATTAAGGAAAGTAGTGGAGTTACAATAGGGTGAACACAAGGGGGTGAGGACTAAGAGGAGAGTGTGTAAGAGCCCTTGCTAAATCTGAGTTGAATTTTCTGATTTTGGCTCTTAGGAATTATGTCAAACACTTGGTGTGCAAACTGAGAAGTGCTGATAATCCGCTGATGTAATTTTCTGATTGTTTTGTTTTGGTTTTGTAGGTTGCCAATGATGTTTTTGAATGCTTCCAATAATGCAAAAATGCAAAAGCAATAATGTGCAAATTGTTTTTGTCTTTTCAAATGCATATAGGTGACTGAAAATGCAAACTACAGCCAAGAGACATTACAACAAACACTTGGCATGCATCTAATACATGTAGAAATTTAGGAATGGAAACTAGACATTTGTCAAACATTTGTCATGCAATCACCTAGGTGCAAAGTACATCTACAACCATTGATATTTCATCATACAATTTGCAGCCAACTCCTTATAACTCCAATTTAATATTGCAAATATATGAGAGTGATTACAAGCTGTTCATGAAATGCAATCAGACCACCTACATATGGATTTCTACTCACTACTTCAATATGTTATGACTGAAACTGAGTTCCCAACTGCTGTGACTGAAAATGACATTGCATATGCAATTATATTGCACTCTATATGACTGAAATTACATTGATAAATTGCTGATTACATCAGCCAATGACTTCTATGTGAAAATATGACATTATATGCAATGCAACATTGAAAATATGGAACCTGATTTCTGAAGCAGCCTCCTCAAAATAAGTTGATTCTCTTTGATGAAGATGCCAATGCCTTCAAAAATGATGCGCCAACATTCCTTGACTCCACTCGACCCTTGAAGAATTTTATCTGAATTTTATTTGCTTCTCTAGATCAAAATTGCGCCTCCTCTAGTAGCGCCCAGCCATGAAGAAATATGCCAACATCATAATCAGAAATATATTCAACATTCGTCCCACCTCTCCTTGTGCAAAATCGTCCTCCATAGCATGAATTTGAGTAACTACTTGGACTGAAAAGCGAACTCCAAATATCTGCAATGATCTCCTTTAAAATCGATTTTCTTCAAGGCAAAAGTCGTCCTTCTCAAGACTGAAAATGCTTCAACACAAATCTGCAAGTAGATGATAAAATCGATTTCATCTCCAACATCAAAATTTGGCCAATGGCCACTCAATTTTGGGCACAATGTGAAAGACTGAATATCTCTCACCCAAACTAGCTAGGGTTGGTGTTACACAACCGAAACCGGCATACAAGAGGATTCAAACCCTCAGGCCATGTCAAGCATTCAAGCTCTCCAATATTTAGAAATTGTTTTCAACTCAAGATGATCTCAAATGCCCTCCAAAAGCTCCTTATAAAGAATTCACAAGTATTTCCAAGAAGCTTCTAAAATAAAATATTATTTTATTTACTTAAGTGAGTTTTTGATATTATTTTATTTTTAGTCATTTTAATATTAAATTAATTAAATATAAGGTTAGTTTTTAATATTTATTTAATTAATAACCTTATAAATAATTAATTTAATAAATTCTCCTTATTGCTCCAAATTGGGGACATGATAATCCTCTCTTCCCAAAGATTGCTTGTCCTCAAGCAATCCGCATCTACCCATCCTTCACAATTACCACAACACCTGTCCACCACCACCTGGATCCGAAACGATCCTGCAAGGAACTCCGACCAACAACCACTGAATGCAACTGAAGCTCCTATCACTGACATGCTCTGTCAAGCTGTGAGGCCAATCACTCGTCAAGGAAACTCCTAAACCCCGAACCTCAACATGCGGACACCAAGTGCTGCAGTAATAATCCTCATACATCAAAGTGCTCCAAAAACCATCTCCACCTGAATCACATGAATCTGATTTCCTGTTCTTCAACCCACCTCTCTGAGTCATTAGTGACATTGTCAAATCTTGAACATGTGGGTCAAGAGAGAACTGATGTATGCACCTCAAAGTGCAGTCAAGGTGAAATCCTCTTGCCTGCGCCAATGGAACACCATGTGTATATCTCTCCATACTACCAACATTGAAAGGTGGCTCATATCCCAATGTCAGAAAGGTAGCATCATCAATGTCATCATCATGAATGCCATCCACTCCTGTCGTGCCAATTTCATCCTCATACCCACACACCTTAGGTGGGCTCCAGTCACTATCACCTACTGCTGCCCATGAAGTACTCTCCATTTGCTTTATTGATACATCTTTAGAAGCTCTATTTGCTTTTCCCCTAAGCACCACTCTTCGTCCACTAGCTGTCCTAAGTGTCATCTTCTTGAAGTTCTGTGAGTACTCTCCTAATGAATAGAGCCACTGAATACCCAATATCTCATGTTTATCTCCCAAATCCACCACGTAGAAGTCATTTGTGATTATAATTGCCGAGAGTGATACTCAATTGAGGAACCTTCCTTTTACATGTCAACCTATGTCCACCAGCCACCATGATTTTGAACCCTTCAAAACCTTGAGTTGTTAATTTCTGCTTCACTACTAAAGTTGAATTGATGAAGTTATGTGTAGCTCCACTGTCAACCAAAACTGTGATGTGTTGGCCATGTAGAATTCCTCTAATCCTGAAAGGGTTGAACATAGATGAACCGACTAGAGTACCAAGGGAGCCCTTATTTTCTAGCTCCTCATCTGAACTGCTGCTGTCCTCAACTCCAAGTTTATCCTCACTTTTTGATGCTACCTCAATGAGATGAGCATTTCCCTTTCCCAAGCAACGATGTCCACTCACCCATTTCTCCTTACAATGATAGCAAATTCCTTTCTCCCTACACTCCCTACGGAAATCTTCATTTGCCTTCCTTAGGAAAAGGTTTTTCCTCTGTATCTTCTGAAGGAGATGAGTTGTGGGAGGAAGATTTGTTCTTTTGATTGCTTGAGGATTTGCTCTTTTGATGACTAGATTCCATGTCTCTAGCTCTAGTGATCGCATCCTAAAGGTAATCTGATTTGAAGGCCTTAACCCATCTACGAAGGGGTTCGGATAAACCCTCAATGAAAAGCATCACCAAATGCTGTTTTGAAACATCAGTCACCATAACTGCCAAACGCTAGAATGCTGAGATATAGGAGTCTACGAACCCACTCTGCTGCTGGAGTTGTGCTAACTCTCTGAAATGAAGTTCTGGATCCTTCTGATCAAATATGTCAATGAGTCTTTGTGTGAACTCCAGGTAGGATGTGATGTTGGCATGTCCCAAGGTGACAAGCCCATGGTACCACCACTCATGTGCTTCACCATCCAAATGTAAGGTGGCATGTTTGATAGCCTCGATCTCTGTCATAGTGTTGAGTTGGAAGTAAGTATCCAACTTCTGCACCCAAGCTCTAGCTGTGCATTTGTTGGAACCATCAAAGGAAGGGATTGAAAGTTTCCCAACCTTCCGTTGTAATTCCTAGTTTCGCTACCCTCTGTTGTTGTTCCTTGGTCTATTTTGAAGTTTGAGATTGCAAAAGTCTTCTAAAGATATGGCAGCTTGAAATTCATCTCTCAAAGAGTTGTACTCCCTCAAATAATCTGAAAATCCTTCCTCATGTGCTTGCTGCTCCTGATTTGCAGCAACCTGTTCACCCAAGAATTGAGGCATGAGAGGCCTCAGAGTCACTCTGCTAGTTGCCCTAACATTGCTTTGAGTTGTATCATTGTTGTCATGACCACCATTCTAACCATTCTGCCCATTGTTCCTATTGTTGTTTCCATTGTTCAAAAGTTGTCTGAGAATCTGTGACAACTCTTCTTGTCCTTTAGCCATTTCTTCCCTTAGTTCTTGCTGACCTCTTGCAAGATCACTAAGCATACGCTGAGTGCTACTTTCCTCCATATCATCAAACAGACTTGGACCCCTTCTTGACCTTCTATAAGAGCTGTCAAAAGGACTTTGAATTGGAATGTCCCAACTCTCTTCGCTCATAACCCAAACAGGCTGGCAAGAACGGAAGCTCTGATACCACTGTAAGAGCCCTTGCTAAATTTGAGTTGAATTTTTTGATTTTGGCTCTTAGGAATTATGTCAAACACTTGGTGTGCAAACTGAGAAGTGCTAATAATCTACTGATGTAATTTTCTGATTGTTTTGTTTTGGTTTTGTAGGTTGCCAATGATGTTTTTGAATGCTTCCAATAATGCAAAAATGCAAAAGCAATAATGTGCAAATTGTTTTTGTCTTTTCAAATGCATATAAGTGACTGAAAATGCAAACTACAGCCAAGAGACATTACAACAAACACTTGGCATGCATCTAATACATGTAGAAATTTAGGAATTGAAACTAGACATTTGTCAAACGTTTGTCATGCAATCACCTAGGTGCAAAGTACATCTACAACTATTGACATTTCGTCATACAATTTGCAGCCAACTCCTTATAACTCCAATTTAATATTGCAAATATATGAGAGTGATTACAAGTTGTTCATGAAATGCAATCAGACCTTCTACATATGGATTTCTACTCACTACTTCAATATGTTATGACTGAAACTGAGTGCCCAACTGCTGTGACTGAAAATGACATTGCATATGCAATTATATTGCACTCTATATGACTGAAATTACATTGATAAATTGCTGATTACATCAGCCAATGACTTCTATGTGAAAATATGACATTATATGCAATGCAACATTGAAAATATGGAACCTGATTTCTGAAGCAGCCTCCTCAAAATAAGTTGATTTTCTTTGATGAAGATGCCAATGCCTTCAAAAATGATGCGCCAACATTCCTGAAAATATGGAACCTGATTTCTGAAGCAGCCTCCTCAAAATAAGTCGATTCTCTTTGATGAAGATGCCAATGCCTTCAAAAATGATGCGCCAACATTCCTTGACTCCACTTGACCCTTGAAGAATTTTATCTGAATTTTATTTGCTTCTCTAGATCAAAATCGCGCCTCCTCTAGTAGCGCCCAGCCATGAAGAAATATGCCAACATCATAATCAAAAATATATTCAACTTTCGTCCCACCTCTCCTTATGCAAAATTGTCCTCCATAGCATGAATTTGAGTAACTCCTTGGACTGAAAAATGAACACCAAATATCTGCAATGATCTCCTTTAAAGTCGATTTTCTTCAAGGCAAAAGTCGTCCTTCTCAAGACTGAAAATGCTTCAACACAAATCTGCAAGTAGATGATAAAATCGATTTCTTCTCCAACATCAAAATTTGGCCAATGGCCACTAAATTTTGGGCACAATGTGAAAGACTGAATATCTCTCACCCAAACTAGCTAGGGTTGGTGTTACACAACCGAAACCAGCATACAAGAGGATTCAAACCCTCAAGCCATGTCAAGCATTCAAGCTCTCCAATATTTAGAAATTGTTTTCAACTCAAGATGATCTCAAATGCCCTCCAAAAACTCCTTATAAAGAATTCACAAGTATTTCCAAGAAGCTTCTAAAATAAAATATTATTTTATTTACTTAAGTGAGTTTTTGATATTATTTTATTTTTAGTCACTTTAATATTAAATTAATTAAATATAAGGTTACTTTTTAATATTTATTTATTTAATAACCTTATAATAATTAATTTAATAAATTCTCTTTATTGCTCCAAATTGGGGACATGACAAAGTGAAGCAACAAGGAGTATGATGTGGAGTACAAGTAGGAGAGTGGATCATGTAAGGACCTTGTAGTGTTATATAGTAGCCTATGTGTAAATTTTGGAAGTGGTTATGTGTTTCTGTATGCAAGGAAAGCCATTATGGTAGATTGTAACCAAGTTTGTGAAATTAATAAAAACTTGAGATCTTTTGGTGGCTAGGTTTTTCCTTTGTTGAGGGTTTTCCCAAGGTAAATTTGGTGTTGTTTGTGGTGCTTTTTTTTCTTTTGTGTCATTGCGTGGGCTGCACAGTTGCATAGTTCTTCTTGGGACCCTTTGGTCGTGATTGCATCACACAATTCATTATTTTTGTGGTACCCTTGTTTTGTGTTGCATTACACAATTCATTATTTTTGTGGTACCCTTGTTTTGTGTAATGGTTTCCCTTTAGAGGGTCTTAGTGATTTATCATGAAGCATGGACCACCGAAGCTTCTTTAGATGAAAAATAATGGACTCTCCTATTTAGATCACCTCTGTCAATTTTTTTCTCAATATTGTCCTCGTTTTTTTTTATTGTGTTAATTTGTAGATGCAACCTAAAGTCATGTTGTATGGAGAATTATGTGTTATAGGACCTTACTTGGAGGATTCATGACAACTTGTTTGCTCATGCTTGGGAATATTTTGTTGATGTAGAAGGAAAACTACAATGGTTTTGTTTCTACTTGCACATTTTTGTGGATTTTGAGCTGTGTGATGCGCTTGCTCATCATGGTTGAAAAGGGCACAACTAACTGTTGGTATGATTGTTATTTTGCTTAATATAGTTTCCTTACCTCTTATCTTCCAATTTTGTTGTAAATTTTGTGAATATACATTCTTTTCCCATGCAATTGAAAATTTCCTCAAATTTCTTCTTTTCTGAGCATTTTTGGAAATCTAAGGTTTTACTCTACAAAGTAGGACTTATGATGATCACAAAGTTATTTTACCCTAGAATTGGATAATATAACAGCTATGTTCCACCAAGTTTTCGGGATGGGGACAACAAGGGATGGGGGCCTACGTTTCAGGGATGGTGTAATGTCCCGTTTAATTACTAAAAGTCTGCAGCCTATGTTTAAAAAAAAATCAATAAAGATAATTAATATTTCACCAAACTGACATTAAATAAATATTAAGTTGTTAAGAATGGTCAACCAGCATATGAAAGGTTGTGTCCTGTTGGTGTACGTTTTATCATCCACCGAACACACAGAATAAAATGTCCAAAGACACTCTATCCTCTCTTGAACAAAGTCACTGCGTATGCTAAGATTGCGAGAAGATCATATGGCGACTCCAAGGTTTCTTTCGTCAGGTCATGACATGTGGATAAGCTCAATGGGCGTTGTGATTTGCTGGTAATACACAAAGGGACTTACGTTTAAGAATTCCTTACAAGTTTGGGACTTAGACAGATTTATCATTAAAGGCTTCTTCGGTTGAAACTTTCAGTTTGGATCCCAAAAAAAATGCAAAAAGATAAGGGTTTAGAGAATCTATTCTACGCCTAGGAATTCAAGAGGCAGTAAAGATTAGATGAAATGAATAACCATGCTTTGTTTCGCCTCCCTGGGACAACTACGCAAAGTGGGTGCAATCTTCAAAGGGTGTGATTATAATTTTCAAGCCTCGAATAAGACCGAAGTTAAGCATCCACAATCACAAGCTCAGGCTAACTTTACGCATCGAATGAAAATCATACATCCGAAGAAAGTATGAGCAATATTTCACCATTAATCTATATGATCAGTCTCACATTCACTTAACCAACATTCAAAGCAAATTCTACTTAATTGTAATCTAATTGTAATCTATGGTAGAAGAAGTTATGCAACCTTGCTCACTACTTGACAATAAAAGTGATTTGAAGCAAATCATGCATAAGAGCTTTTATTATTGGAAATAGTCTAATGCAACAATTTCATACACTGTCTCCACACAAATGAAAGTGAGAGATCACAAGTTTATATAGAGTTTTCAGAATCAAATGAAAGGCCAAGATTAAAACAACATCAACGACCAAGATTAATACAACTCAACCCTAATTAGGGTTGCCCAAAATAACATCAGTTAACAACCAGTAAACAAGCAGTGAACAAGCAGTGAGGTGGCAGTTGGAGCTATCTTCAAGGGAAGGCGTTCCTATCCTCCTGGGCAACATTGTGCTCGACAAATCTGGACATGATTGTGACGAGTTCCTCCATCGTGATTGGCGGCAGCATGCTTATCTTGAATTCAAGCCCGTCCAAATCCTCAGCACATTTGGCGAAGGTGCTCTCCCAATCCGTTTCCTATCTCACAAAATCATCTTGGATGGACAAGAGGTTCGCCACTTTGGTGAAATCCTGTCTCGGAATTGGTCCAGTAGTAGAGAAGAAAACTTCTTGAACCTTTTGCTTCAACCTTTCCAGCTACATGTCGTTTTCCCGGACAATCTCTCTGTCAAACACATCTGCAACTATCATAAAAATCTTCCTCCGGATTTCATTTACTTGCTCCTCAACTCTGAGCCCATCTGCCTTTTCCTTTCCTAGAACCTCGTTTCGTATTGTCACTACCCAAAACCAATGATGAAAATCATAAGCCGCTCCCGCAGCAATCACCTTTCCCTCGACCAATTCTTCCCATACTTAGCCAAAATTCGCATTCTCTCCTTCTTAGGCATCAAATACTTAGCCAAATTTTCAATTTTCCTTCTCATGTTAGGCGGACTTCACAAATGTCTTGCCAATTCTTGGGCGGACTTTGGAGAAGGCATGCCAAGTGAGGGGGGACTTTGGAGAAGGCATACCAAGTCAAGGGCGGACTTCCTTGTGCCTTAGCCATTTTATCATTATGTTGGGGCGGACTTCAAGAGGTCCTTGTCATCTTTCCTCTATGGCAAGGGTGGACTTCCTTGCTCTCATGCCATGTCCCTCAAATTGAGGGCGGACTTCCTTAATGGCTTGACATTCTCCTTATATGGCAAGGGCGGACTTGCCTTATGTCTTGCCATACTTCATACTTAGCCAAAATTTCAGATTTTCTTTCTTCCTAGGCTTGGGCGGACTTTGGAGAAGTCTTGCTATTCATTCATCAGCATGCTGGGCGAACTTCCATGACTTCCGGACTTCAACCTTGAATGCCATACTTCAGATTTATGCTATCTCAGTCATGAATTTTATGCTGGTCGCCATGAACCTCTTGATTTTTCGTTGATTTTTGCATGCTTTTCATTTGATTTTTGATTGATTTTCTGATTTTCACATTGCTCCTCCATGCTTTTTAGTTGATTTTCCTGATTTTTGCATTGATTTTTTGCTTGATTTTTCGATTTTCACTTTGATTTTTCAATTTTTTGGTTGATTTTTGGTTCTAAAGATGGAAATGTTGACTTATTGACCAGGGTTGACTTTCTAAAAATAGAAAAAGCAAAATCCCAAAAAAATAGGGAACCTCGTTTGGTCCAAAAATGCCACAAATGAAAAAAGCAAAAAGCAAAAAAGCAGATTCCCTAAAAAGTAGGAAGTGTCAGAATTGGCCCAAAGCACAGGCGATCCTCATCTCTTGGACCTTCTGAGCCCTTCCATGACGTTTATGCACTGATTCAGGCATGGATTCTCAACTTGGTTGGATGACTCTCAAAAGACTGACTTGAAACTCTTAAAATGATGACCTCATGAAACTGTTGCGCGGAGGCA
Source organism: Sequoia sempervirens (assembly GCA_007258455.2). Lineage (NCBI taxonomy): Eukaryota > Viridiplantae > Streptophyta > Pinopsida > Cupressales > Cupressaceae > Sequoia > Sequoia sempervirens. The sequence goes on along the minus strand of VDFB02091267.1, from coordinate 63,591 downwards.
AAACCCTAAAAACTAGCAAACTACTGGGGGTCCCCATTTGCAATGAGGCGATGTGTGAAAATGTCAGAACAGTACCATATTGAGCAATTACTATGTTGGCGTAACAACTAGCACCTCTGGAGTGCAAGTTGGTACAGACAGCTATGCACACTACGTGATGAGTGCTCTTCAAATTAGGAGGGGAAGCTCCCTCGTTGTGCGGACAAAAATGCTTGAAAAAGTAACCTAAACTAATTCCTATCTTTTTGTCTCAGCTGAAAGAGGCACAAGGTTTGCAATAAACTTCAAACGTTGCAGCCAAGTATTTTCTGGTTTCACAGGACTTAACTACAACACAAAACTAAGTAACTTAAACTATTCAATCCCGTCAAGAAATTAGAGCATAAGGAAACGGAGTGGGAATGAGCTTACACGATAAACCGGGTACAAATTCACAACGTGAAGGCAAGGTGGGAACAACTATTTGCTTATCTGAATAGGTTTATTATCACACACATCATACAATAAGCTTTAAGTACAAATTCTCAACGTGAAGGCAAGGTGGGCACAACTATTTACTCAATCTGAATAGGCTTATTAGAAACACAACACAAAGGATAGCCAACTAGGACAATAAATTGCAGAGACGAAACACACATATAATTTACGATCGAACTAGCCACTATATCTAACTAAGATAAGCATACCCCATAATAATTGCATGAAACCCAAGTGGCATAACAATTCATAATCATAATAAATACTCGCGAACAGATACAGAATAAGCAATATTATAGGCAAGGTGGGCACAACATATATTACTCTCTTGTGCAAAAGTTATGTACAAATGAGCAAAAACTCTTATTTATAGACATCAAAAGGTGTAGGGAACCCTAAAATCACCTTGAGTCAACTACAGTCTTGCAATGCATGCAAGATTTATTGCTAAACCCTAATAAAGCAAACTATACAGTTAACTGGGAAGCTACCATCAGTTAATTAGAACATCTAATTTAAAAATGGACAATGTGCAAGCATGCACATCCTTATTGAAAGCAAGTTAACTGGAACACTACCATCAGTTAACGAAAACCCTAAATGTAACTCCAAGTGAACATAGATAATCCCAAGATAGACATGCATGAGATGTGACAACGAGTTAACTTGAAAAGGTAACGCCAAGTTTAACTCTTGTGTCTAATGTCTATCTGGAAAGGTGGGAACTGAAGTCTACTGGCTGTGATCTCAAGCAACCAACCCCTCCACGAGGTTGTTGACTGCGTCACTGTCTGGGGCGTTGATACTCTGCTGAAGTATACTGTGCCTGTGCAACATGTCCTCACGAGTTGTGATCTGGCACCGAAGTTCACCTTTGCTCCTGATTGCTTTATCAAACAATGCTGACATGATTGTAAGTTGATTCATCTTACAACCAATGGTCTCCCCACTAAAAATGCCATGAATGAGTGCATGGAGCTCTGACTATACGTTAGCAAGCTCAACATACGCACCACTGTCAATCTGATACCGACACGGTATGCGAGACACTAAGGTTCTCACACACCGGAGTGCACTAGTGATGTGCTCTCTGCTCTCAACCAACTCTGATGCCATCGTTTCCCCTATCTTCGCCTTGAATACCAACTGTGTCTTCCAAGTGTAGATAGCTTCTTTATCTTCTGCATCTGCTACTGATTCATATGCCACACTCAGGTGAGCAATCATAATCTCATCTCGTGGTCTGTCAATCGCCATGTCTCGCTCCTCATCTTGGGGACATAGACGTAGACGGAGCTCGCGTGCATTGTATCACAACTGAAATAGCTCTGCAAGCACAAAGTGGCCTCTAGTAATGAACTCCCAATCCTCCAAACGCTTGCCGTATGTAACTAGGCGATCAAGCTGGCCTTGTTCTGCTGGTGGCTCTAGCATCGACGGGAGTGTAGCGGTGACATCTAACCTGTGTACAAGGCTAGAAATGTACTGACGAAGCTGTTTGATTTCAGCCTTGAGGCTTGTTGTACCCCAAAATTAAAATTTTTGTTACACTTAGACATTTTGAAGAAATGAGTAAAAGTCTTGTTAAATCAGTCAAAAAGGTCAAATTTGGGTGTACATGTCTTGCATGAGGGGTTAAAATACAAAATTTTCAATTTCTGACGATCTGGGTCTGCTCAGAGCAACTTAACCTACAAAACCCAGATCTCAGTTTTTCATCCCTAAATTTTAGGAAAATTGCTATTTTTAGAAATTTTCTAAAATTAGTAACGTTTTCTGGGTTTTTCTGGGTTTCTTTAGAAATGGATACTGGCAAAACTTTCTAAAAATAGAAAGTTGGTCTGACAGGTTCCGAACTGATTTTGATTGGCTAAAAATACGTCTGTATCAGGCTGGTGTAGTCAGAATCTAAAAAGATCAGTTTTGCCCTATTGGGTCTATTCTGCTTTTTCAGAAGCATACCAGGAACTCCGAGGTCATTCATGAACAGTCAGTCAGCTACCAGGCGTCAGATTTAGCATTCAGAGCTTTCAACAGAAGGCGAGATGATAAACCAGCACAGAGAGCAAAGAGGAAGTTGAAAAATGATAAAATTTTCTAACACTGGTGACTTTGGGCGCCCTAGGTGAAGAAAGGCGCCCATTTTTTTAGGGCATCAAATATCAAAATTAGGGTTTGTGTCTCCAGTCAAAGTGGCTCAATTCTTTGTCAGCTCCGTAACGAATTCAACGGTGTAGTCATCAGGCAATCTAGTCATCCGGAATTCGAAGCTGAATAGGGAGATTCCAAACTGATGTCAGAACGAGAATTTGAAAAAGATCAAAAATTGACTAAGTGTTGAGATTTTGGGCGCCCCTGGCCAAGAAGGGCGCCCAACTTTTTGAAGGGTCTAATTCAGCCGTTAGGGTTCAAGAATGTGCTTGATCTTTTCAATATCCTGCCAGCTTTGCGATGCCCGTCTTTGTCAACACGTCTAACTGTTCAACATCCAGCAAATTCAAATCGAAGACGAAGGTACAGAATGAAGATTTCAAACTCGAAGTTGAAAAACAGATAAAATGGCTAAGTCTGCTGAGTTTGGGCGCCCCAGGTGAAGAAGGGCGCCCAAAGTTTTCAAGGTCTCTATCAGATGAATTTGCAGGCTTGTGTCTAACGCGATCTCTTCACGATTGATCCAACTTTCCAACGAGATACTCCGCACGTCAATCAGAGGTCGCAGTCGCCAGATCTGAAGCACCGAACAAAGGGTCTGGTGAGAGTTGAATTTCCAGATCCAAAAGTAAACAAGAAAAAGTTAAAAAAAAAATCTAACTCTGGGGAACATGGGCGCCCCCAGCCAAGATGGGCGCCCAAACTTTTAAGGGTCCAAAATTCATTATTTTGCAGAGTTCATCCCAGAAGACCCCTCCTCATATCTCGATAGCTTCGCGATGAGCATAACCGCCAATCAATCCGACGTCTGGAGCTCTAGATTCGACGAGATCATCTATAGAAGAGGAGTTATTGAAGAAATTGAAGATCAGAAAAATGGCTAACACTGTGGAAGTTCGGAGTCCCTGGAGGGAAAAGGCTCCCATGAATTTGGAGGTCAAGATGAAGTTTTTCGCCAGAGGTGCCTCCAGAACATCTTTCTCAAAATCAGTTTGGCTCCGCAAAAAGGCTCCCACTGAATTCGGAAAAGGCTCCCACTGAAATTGAAGATTAGAAAAATGGCTAACACTGTGGAAGTTCGGAGTCCCTGGAGGGAAAAGGCTCCCATGAATTCAGAGGTCAAGATGAAGTTTTTCGCCAGAGGTGCCTCCAGAACATCTTTCTTAGAATCAATTTGGCTCCGCGATGAAACTATCAGCTCGCCCATCGGATCAGTTTGCAAACGGGAAATCAGAGGCGAAGTTCAGGGTCAAAATGAAGAAAAGTTGAAAATGCCAAAATTTTGGCTAACACTGGGTGAAGTGGGCGCCCCTGGTGCCTTAGAGAATTTTTCAAGATTATTGCAAGGAGAAAGAGGCATTCAAGTTCAATGAAGCTGAGGTTTAGGGTTTTTGGAAATAAAAGCAAAAGAAAGCAAAGCAAAAACAAAACCCTAAATCTATTTAACACTCCTCTTTCATGTTATTTTCATTATTTTTGCAGGTAGCAGTCAGAGGAGAAAGTTGGAGCAGCAAATTTGAAGAATTTTCATGATCCAAGAATACATAGCTTGCTGGTTTTTCATCAAAATTTTCAGAGCAGCAACTCAAACCCTTGCTTTTTCAAGCTTTTTCTTCCAGAAGATCAAATTTTTCAAAGAGAAGGCCAAGGTTTTCAGTTTTCAATCATCTGGGTCTTTTCACTTCAATCTTCTGAAGGAAATTTTCAAGAACTTCATCAAGTTGCAGCAGCTGCTTTTATCTTGCATGTCAGTGAAATTATCAGTGCATTCAGTTTTCAACCATCTGGGTCCTCTCAAATCAGTCTTCTGAAGAAAACCTATATCACAGCTTTTTCAAGAAAATTTCAATACCTAGGGTTGGCTGCTTTTTCGATCAGCCATCAGGGTTTTGCAAATCTAATCAACTAGGTCCATTTCTAATCATATTTTGAACAAAACCCAGATGCCAGCTTTTTTTGTGAAAAATTTGAAGAAATTAGGGTTTGCTGCTTTTTCAGGCAAAAGTCAGAATTTTTAAGAACGGACGATCTGGGTTGTCTTGCAACGAATCTCTGAAGAAAACCCATATCTCAGAAATTTTTTCAAAAAAATTGTCCGTTGGAGCAAGAAAATCAACATTCTAAAAATAGAAATTGTTCAGAACTTGTCAGCACCTAGGCGAGTTTACAGTTGTTCTTCAAGTTTTCCAAAATGGAGTACACTCCCGATGTTTTCAAAACTAAATCAACTCTTTATCATGACTACATCAAAACAGCTGAAACAAACTTGCATCATGTTAAGCCGGTGTTTGATCTACATGCTTTGGAGAACGCAGGCAACACTTCAATTAGGAACCTGGGACATTCTGGACTCCTCGCAGTAGCGTCAATTCCTATATCAGTTTAGAGTCTTGAGTTTGTAATTGCTTGCATTAAGCGTTACAACTCGGCTACCAAGGAGATCCAGTCAGCAGATGGCAGATTGATTTGCAGTCTAAAGCCTGATATGATCAAGAAGTGTTTTTCCATTCCCCCATGGCCTGAAAGTGTTACTATCTCAAAGGGTGAATGTGAAAGGATATGGGACATGCATAAAGACAAATATAGTAAAAAGATTGCATAGAGGTGGATGAAGGAGAAACAAAAACAATTGCCTAAGAACGTCGGGCGAGGAGAGTTTAAGGATGAAATTGCCATCATTATTACCTTGCTCAACAGGGTCACTGGCTCAGAAGATGCCACCAAGTTTCAACCTTGGATGTTTTACGCCATACCCCACATCATGAAGAAAATCGAATTCTATGATTGGCCTACCTTGATCAGTGATAGCATACATCAGCAGATAACATAATACTTCTAGTTCCATGTATTCCATATGGTGTCTTATCTAGTCTACCTGGTGGCCTATCAAGGTCAATTCAGAGGATTAAACGCCGAGGGATCACTGAGTATACAACAAATATATAACTACTATCCTCAGTTGGAGTTCACGAAGTCGTTGCATCACTACAAGAGGGTGAACGAGGCCTTTCTGATGTACACAGTGCGGGACCTTGACAATGAGTTACACGTCCGTATCTCTTCAGTTGCCAGGGCAGCGATGGCGGAGTGGGCAGATTGGTTTATTCAGTTTCCTACTTTCACCTATCTCCGGGTCTATGGCTTTTCAGGTGCCCCGCTCATGTTGCCAAGGTACCTGTCAGATGAGGTCATCTTCATGGAGTTCTTGAGGCAGGCCCACGGTGTCCACATAGTCTTGAGGAACAGAAGGAAACCCTCCCTCCATTTTCCATTAGGGTTGGGAATTTATACATGCAGGACTGTTGCAGAGGCCAAGACAATAGGAGAAGAGTTAGATAAATTCAGCCTCAAATCTTACATCGAGAGACGATCATTTGACCCTCATGGTGTCTACGCTGGCCGATTGGAGAAGAACTATGATCATATAGCCGCACGTGAAGATTTTTGGGCTAACTGTGCAGATGAGTTTGAAGTCTTGGTGTGAATACAGCCGGAGCTCACTCTCCATCGGATAGAAAAGGCTGGCAATAGAGATATAGAAGTGTCCGGATATTAGCGAGGGGATGTGCTTCTCCCCTATGTACACTGAAGTGAATAGAGATCAACCTCTTCCACACACAGGTCAACTGGGCTAATAAGGAATCCCTTTCGGTTGAAGATAGGACAAGACAAGTCCTTGAGTATAGCAAGGTTTTCCTAATCCTTAAAAGGAAAAACTCCATTCCAGTAGCAGAGCCACCAAGGAAAATTCCCTCTTCTTCCAGGGCACAGTCAAAAGGGAAGGAAAAAAGTCAGTCTCAAGAAGGCGTCAAAGGTAGTAGATCGAGCAAAATGTAAGAAGAAGGTTAGACTTCACCGGTATAGTCATCACAGGGAGCAACCCTACGGGCGTGTGGAAACATAAACGAGCCCATACCCTCGGAGAAAGCGAGCCACAGCACGCACATGTTCCACTGCACCTTTAGCCAGTCTTTACAATGCATGGTCGCGATATTGAAGATGATATGAGAGGAGAATTACCCGATGGCTTGTAAAGAAGCAGGACCAATTTTTTTGTTTTTGCAATGAGAGATTACAATTCAACCGCACGGATTAGGGGTTAGCACAAAACCAAGCGATCTTGGGAATGGCCTAACTAGAATGTACACGGGGATCCCAGACCATACAGGCAAGGTGTGAGCATTAGTCCAGAGGTCTAATGCAGTCTAAAAGCTGAGAGGAACCTAACCAAAGGAATGCGCTGTCTTGACGAGCATATGGTCAGAGGAATCCAATGCATGATGAACAAAAATGTAGCTAGCAGAATGGCGGCCGGTGATAGCGAAGCATGTAATTGGAGGGTCCCTAAACTACTCAACTGAAAGTAAATAGGCGGCAAGCCAGCCTCTTCCACTTATTCAGTGGGAAATACAATAGATTAAATGCAAGATAAGAGAAGAATGGCTGATAGTACTACTAACAGCGTACAATATGCCAAAATGATCATTTAAATCTAGAGTTTTCAAGTCTTCATTGCTGCAACTGTATAGAATGTCTTCCAAAGACCAAATGTAACTTTCAATGCTCAAGCCCAACCAAAAGGACAACTTTCTTAATTCTGATATATCAGACCTGCAACATAAAATGGAGAAATCTGCAATACAATACTCACTAGAATACTCATAACTTGCTCGATTCTCACTCTATTGACTTGAAATCAAATGCAGATTGCCCTAAGTATGATGGCGCCCCAAATGAAACCTTAAAACCTCACCAAACAACTCCTATTCTTTTTGCACAAATCCCAAGACTACAGCAGAATGGTACGACCCTCTTAAAGGGGCGATTTTGCTAAATAAAATCAGAATCTGCAAATTAAATTCCATAAACTTGCAAGTAGGGTCGCCCCAAGTAGACAAGATGATAAGAAGAACACCCAAAACAATATCTTTTTGTATTTTTGATTTATGAATGAAAACTGCCTACAGCTATGCAACATCAGCAACGCTGAAATATGACAAAATGCTTGAATAACATCTACCAAATGCAATGAAACTCAACTACAATGCAAAACAACCCAACTACAAGCTAACCTCTCAACTAGTTGCTATCTTTCAAGCAAGAAGATGAGCCAATGCTAGGAGGTGTGCTTTCCTCGAAGCGAGTGCCTGAAGACAATTCAGCAGCATAACGGTGTAGTAGACAAAAGATCCCAAATGAAGAGCTGAGGCCTGAATATAAAGACATGAAGAGAACTTCTAGAAGCTTCAAGAAGGGCGCCCAAAACCCTAATTTTGAATTCAACATTTCCCTCCAAAAGAAGGCGTCCTTTTTCCTTAATGAAATATTTCACTTTTTAATAAAAGTCAATCCCTCAAGTAGGCATCCAACTCACTTAGCTCAACATTTGACTTTTAAAATATAATTGATCTCACAATGACGCCTTGACTCTTTAAGTCCCCTTTTTAAAAGGAATTGTGATAATGAAAATACCTATCTCTCCAAAAACAAACATCAAGGCCAAAGCGAAGTGCAGGTTGGATCAAGCGAAGAAAGAGACCAGCTGGCCAGACCCAACATCCCTTTGCTAGAAATAGAATTTACTAGAAATAGTAAGAGATTCTTAGAAGTTACTTTCGAGGGGCTAAAAGCCCGAGCTATACGCTATGAGAGTTCTCACGAAGAACCATAAAGAATCCAGCAAACCGATTTCAAACTTCAAGCAACAACCACCTCAAAGTAGGAAACCCTAATTTCACCATCAGGGTAGCCTCTGGTCTCAGGAATAGGCTAACTTGAGTCCAGCGAGCTTGATCACATCGAAGAGGGCAGCATTACAGGCACCCCCTAAGGAAGTTAGTAAAGATACTACCGTGTCTTGGCTTGAGAACTCCTTAGGAAGGGTGAGGAGAAGGCCTTCATATCAGGTAAATTTTGATGATCTTGACACCATTTATCAGGAGCCTCCTAAGAAGAAGGCAAAGAAACAAGTTCACTTTGATAGGAATCCTGATGGTGAGATAGTCATGGAGACTGCATTGCTCCCAGAAGATAAGAATAGGGACGAGGTAAACATGGATGATTTTGTCACGGTCAAGGCAAATCTTGGTAGAAATCCCAGACATGCGGATTTGAGCCTCTTCAAAGTTGTATCTGAAAACCTTCAGGAAAGAGTGCTTAGAGATGGAGAAGACAAGGCAGCCCTCAAGGCTGAAAATCGGTAGCTTAGGCTCTTTATTTCTAACCTTGTCCATGGTTCTTCACAGGCAACCCAGTTGCTGCCCCAGATTTTAGAGACACCAGCTGATCATCATCAGCTGAGAGAGCTGGTTATTTGTGGGAAAGAAACTCAAGAATGGATCGAGAGTTTCATTGTCAGAGGAAAGGAGATCTTGGCACAGATGTTTCAGTTAAGGGAGAATGCTCATGAGCTATGTCAAGGCATCCAGGGATTTGAACAAACATTGGCTAAAGTAAGACCAAGGCATGAGATCATCACTGCTGATTTGGATACAGCCTTTGGTTCAGCAGTTTCAAAAGAACACAAGAGGCAAATCCTTGCCTGGAGGGAGCGTCACGTTTTCAAAGTTAGAACCTATGAGAAGATATTTGAAGAATTCATCGCCTACAGACAAAGGGTGGTTGAAACTCTTCTTTTCATCAGCGAATTCGTCATAAAGATTCCTTCTCAGTATAGTCTTGAAGATGGTTCCTACGTCAGGCTTGAGGAAGTACAAACTCAGTACCAGAGTGTTGTCCGCAGTTGCAATCCAGTTGGTGGAAGGATAGGTCATGTTTTGGTGATGTCAGCAAAGTTCGAGAAAGCGACCAATGAGGTCGAAGATTTCCTGAGATCTATTGCAGATGCTGAAGATATCCTAGAAAAGTGGTGCTTTGCTGTTGATGGAATAGATGCACCAAACTGGAACACAATCTCTAACTTCCTAGCGGATGTGATCGAGCTTTAAAGTAGCTTTCTTCCAGAAGCTTTCTTCCATTCTTGGAATAAATCTTATCCATTCTTTGAGGATAGAAAGAGGATAAAATGTAATAGTTGGCGTTTCCTGCTTTTTATGCTTTCTTAGGGTTTTAGATGTTATCTTCTTTCTAGATTTAGTAATAAAGCTTGCTTGCTGAGCAAGCCCTAGATTGTGAAAGCAAGTAGATTTTAGGGTTCCCTACTTCTCTGCTTGTCTATAAATAAGAGCCTTTGCTCATTAGTTTTTCTTAACCGTGCTAGTGAGAACAAAACGCTGAGCCTATTGTGCCTTATATTTGTTACTCAAGTATTGTTCAATTGTGTTGTGATAGCAAATTGTTCAGCCTCTTTAGCCAACAAGGAGTTAGTGTGATTGCTGTTTTCTATTGTGTAAGAGCAAGATTGCAAGCCTCTTTAGCTGCAATTTCTTGTTCCAGGCATGTTAGAAGTGAGCTTTGTTCCAGAGATTTGAGTAATAAAATCATGAGCCTCTTTTGCCTTGGTCCAAAATCTCAGATTTCCGTTATCTATGTTCTACTTTTATGATCTTTTATTTCAACTTACAGTGAAGTGTGTAGGTGTTCGTTGAGAGAGAGATTATTGAAGTATTTTTGTCAGAAAATTTACCTTGTTAATTTCTAGCTTCTCTTGCTCTGCTATTACTTGAGAAGCCAGAAACGTCTTTAGTTTAAGTTAGTCGTAGTTGAAGTTTTAAAACAGAAAATCTCAGCTGCGGTGTTTGTGTTTAAAAAACCTTGTGCTCTAAGCTGATAAAAAAGATAGGCAACTTAGTTTAGTTTACTTTCTTTCAAACACCATCAGCAAGAGGGAGCTTCCCCTCCTAATTTGAAGAGCAGTTTATCTGTGCATAGCTGTCCATTTCAAATACGCATTCCAGAGGTGCGAATTTAAACGCCAACAAGGCTTCCTTTTCTTCTCTGTCTTTCAGCATCCTATCCCTTGCACTGTCTGTAGCAACCTGTAGGAGATCAACCTGTGTCTGCCAGGTGCTTCGACCAAGGTTGACTGTGATCACCTCGAAGTCCTGAACTTCAATCTCATCCAAACTCTTCTCCTCTGGAGGTATGGCAGTCTCAGTGACAATCTCCATATCAACATTCCTCTGCACATGGACCTGTTTCTTGATCCTTTTGTATGGCGCATCTTGGTAAGCCTGATCAAAATCTGAATGATCAAGGACATAAGACGGCTGCCTTCTCTTCCTTCCCAGTTGAGCTTCAATCCAAGACTGATCTCGACTAATGCCATTGGAAGGATCTGTACTAGGAATGAGAGGTTTTGACGAGAGTGAATATGTAGAGGAGTTACTGTGAGGTGGTGAGTCTAAGTCCAATTCAATGTGAATCGGGACTAGAGACTGCTCTGGTGTCGGTGATGGACGCGAGGCTGAACCTTAGGCTCTGGCAAACTCTAAACTGGCTCCATGTGTGTATCAATGGCAAGCGCCTTCCCTTTTGAATTGTTCGGCACTTGAATTTTCTTAGGAGGGTTACTCATTTTCTTCTGCTTGGGTTTAGAAGAGGAAGGTAGTGAAGCATCCACCGGTGGCGGCTCTGTTCTAGGTAGGACTACCCGCCTGGTCTTCTTGCTATCGAAGTAAAGTATACTATTCTGGATAACTCTACTAGACCTCTCTTTTACTGATGTGTACTCCTTGGCGTACCAATCAACTGTCGACAATGGCTGTGTATCAACCTGCTCTCTGAAAAACTGAGGAAGTATATCTCCCTCATCATCTGATAAACCTCCCACATCTTCTTCTAAGAAAACAAAAATCTGCGAGAGAGAAAAGCGGCCATAATTGCGTCTACACACCTCAAAGTTGTCCCCGCAATTCACCCAATAGTCCTCCATTGTAGGCTTATGGTATGAGCGACCATCGAGGCGTGCTGAATAATGACCCCAAGGATCATAGGCGCGTGCATCAACAAGGTACTTGAGACGAAACTTCTCTAACTCTTGTTCTGCAGCTTTAGCATCAACTGCCGTTTTGCACCAATAGATTCCGAACTGCATGGGAAAGTTGGCAGCCTGTTTATGCTTGCGGTGCAAATGACGATGAACACCATGTAATTGCCTTAGGAACTCCATGAAGACTGTCCTATCCGAAGGATAGCGTGGAAGCATGGCTGGATAAGTTGTAAATCCATATATGTGGATGTAGGTGTATGTAGGGAACTGAATGAACAAGTTCGCCCAATCAACCATCGTTGCTCTAGCAACCATTGTGATACGAATGTGCAACTCCTAGTCCAAGTTTCTCATTGTGTATGTCAAGAAAGCCTCGTGCACACGCTTGAAGTGATGTTCAGCCTTAGTGAACTCAAGCTGGTCATAGTAGTGGTAGACTTTTTGAACACTGAGTATGCCCATTGTGTTCAACCCTCTAAACTAACCCTGATAAGCGATCAAGTATACGAGGTAGGAACACATGTGAAACTCATGGGAAACTAGAAAATCGGTGATTTGCTCGTGGAGAATATCGCTGATGAAGGATGCCCAGTCATTGTAAGAGACCAGGTGTCTCTCAACCTTGACTTCTGATGGTGAATGCAAATTTTGTTTGTTTTGTCTGTAAGAGACCAGGTGTCTCTCAACCCTGACTTCTGACGGTGAATGCAAATTTTGTTTGTTTTGTTGTATTTTGTGATTTTTTTGAGGTTTTTGCAATAAAGAGAGATGGTGCGATTTTGCAAAGAAATGCTTATAAAATATAAATAAAATACCAGAAGACTAAAGATAACAGAATACAGTTTAGAATCTGAAGATAGGTGATTTATTGATCTTTCAGAACATTTACAACTGCGAGATTCAAACATGCAAATAAAAAGGTAAGCTATTTATTGAGAACCTGGATGAGCTTGCAGTCGCATGTAAAGAAGCATGAGATAGTACGGCTAAATGAATGAGGGCAATCTCCCACTTCAAAATTGATCCAAAAGCTTCATAAACTTTAGGCACCACCTCTAAAGGATGAATCAACCAAAAAGGCAAGGCGTTTTTGCCTGTAGGAAAAGTATGGCCCTTGCTGTTGCAAAAGTACGGCCTGAACCAGCAATAAAGAAATCCATACAACCTTGGATTTTGTGCCAGATGCTGGATAAACCACTGCCAATGATAAAGATTCACTATTGGAGATAAATTGATCCAAACTCTGAATAAGAACTTCACAATATGCACTGTAATGACTCCTGTGTGAAGCCACTCAACTGACAATCTTCAACTGGTATTTCATAGCTTTAGTATGTTTGATTCTGAAGAGGGAACGTTCTCCAAAATCCAATGTTTGCAAAAACCCTTGTTTCACAAACCCCAATGCTCTCAGAGAGAATAAAAGACAAATTCAAATGATCATCAATAATGAGTTCAATTTGCCTTGAAGAGAAATATATAACTTTTCCTCAAAAGTTCGACTCTTCTCAAAACATCAACTTAATTGCATTTATTAATATAATAATATATTAATAAATGGCGTCCTTTTTATAAATGAGTATTAAAACTCATTTAATATTAATTTTTACTCCTTTATTATAAAGTATTAAATACTTTATAATTTGCCATTAATAATAACTTTAATATTTCATTAAAGTGACTTTATATTATAAAGTCAAATTAATAATCTTTTAATAATTATCAAATGCTCCAATAATCACTGTTTGCTCATCAAATCATCAAACTGGGTCGAAACTGAGCTGACCAACTGAACTAGGTGCCCTACTAGAAATAGTAACCCCTGTTTGCCTGGCTTACTATAAATAGTGTCTGTAAATCACTCTGTAAGTGTCTGCCAAGGCCCAAACCTGAATCAACTGATGGAGTAATGTTCCCAAACGCAGGATAACTGCTACAAGTAACCTTCTAATCACATCTGTCAGCCTACGAGGGTCTGAATGATAGGCTAACCCCTGAATCAACTGCACTGCCTAGGAAGGGGACATTATAGTCCACCCTCCCTGAAATTGCTTGTCCTCAAGCAATCTCAGCTCCGGATGCTGTAAAATCTCCTCTAACTCCCATGTAGCATCCTCAACCGGCAAGTCTCTCCATTTAATCAAATACTCTCTGATGACCCGCCTCCGAAGATGTCTCTCTCTAACATCGAGGATGGCCTCAGGCGCTAGTATGAACTTCCCCTCATCATCAAGGGGTGGCAGTACTGGAAAGGGGATCACATGCTGACCCAACGCCTTCTTCAGGCGAGAAACGTGAAACACGTTGTCAACCCTGCTATCTGCCGGTAAATCTAACTCATATGCAACCTCACCCACTCATTTGATGACTCGGAAAGGACCATAATAATGAGGTTTCAACTTCTCTGCACCACTCTTCCGCAGAGTGGACTGACGGTAAGGTTGTAACATGAGATACACCATGTCACCCACTGCAAAAGAACGCTCAACCCTTTTCGTCAGCATACTACTTACGATTGATTTATTGGTTGAATATTTGTCTCTGCGAGAGACCTCATAATATCCCCATTGATCTGTAACATATCACTCGGCTAGGCACTCTGGCACATGTCCCCTTTTGGTGATCTTGTTTTGCGAGTGTTAGCCTATTTCTTGGACCCTTGTGGGCTAACCGATTGGTTAGAGGGTCATGGTACCTTCGGAGAGTTCGGTCGATTTCATTTTCTGAGATCGTGGATAGGCTCATTGCAGGCCTTGGCAGTACAGGAGTTTCTTTGCTTCTGACGGCATTGAATTCTGTTGAGAATTGAGGGAGATAGGCTTACTTAAGTGATTTAAGTTAATTTTTAACTTAAAGTCTTTTTATAAAGTCAAATTGACTTTATAATTCTTATTTCACTTAAATTAAGTCTAAAGTGAATATTTTAATGTTATATCTTTATTCACTTAAAGGAGGCGCCAAAAATCAAAAGGGAAACTATAGAAAGTGATTTAAGTTTAGTTTCATAAATTTAAATGAGCTAAAGCCCTAAAATGTACGGCCTTCTTAGGGTTTCTCCTCTTTTGCTTTATAAGGGATTTGGGCAATGAGAAACTCATCTTTTTGAATATTTCAACTTTGCCTTGGAGGTTTTTTCCCTTGCTTTCAGCCTGTGACCAGGTTTGCAGCAAATCCACCATTGGAGAACGAAATCTCTTCAGTGTGAGCACTTGTGAAGTTGTGAAAGATCAGCTGAATTAGTGCAGATTGAGAGAGCTTCATTTCAGAAGTTCTGCAGTGCTTCAACAGATTTTTTGTAGTGTTCTTCATCAAAAACAGAGGGTTTATTAGTTGTTGTTCTTCCTTCACCATGGCAGACTTCATGGCTGTTTGGGCACACCTTCAGAGATGGTTTTTGGTGCTTTTTGTTTGAAAGGGCGTGGCACTTGCAAGGAAGTTTATTTTGGCTTTTTGGAGAAACGTCTTCTTTTGGAGGATCTCTCTTCATGAACTTGGGCGCCCTACCTATGTTACTCTCTGGCTTCAGTTTCAGAATAAACTTTGAAGTCTGTAACTCTCTACTCCAGTTTTTGTCAGTTCTTCACCATGCTGGTCGGATTTCTTATTTAAAAAATCTGGAGGCTTTCGGGTATGTTTGTATGTTTTAAATCCATTGTTGATGATAATAAACACCTTCTACAATTCCAGTTTGATTAAATTTGCTCAAGTTTTCATTTTGTGAGCTTTTATATGATGCGCCCCTTCTCTTCTGTCTACAAAATTTCTCTAAAAAACTAAAAAACACAAATAGACTTAAAAAAAAAACAGGGGTTTGAGCAGTGAGCTAGCAAGGCTCATCACATACTATCACTCAACACCAAATCTAAAAGGTTGGTCGCCTCATACCCGTATAATGCCATAAAGGGCGTCATCTGTATAGTCATGTGGTGAGTAGAGTTATAACAATACTCACAGAGGTATATCCACCTTACCCAAGCTCTCTGCTGTCCAGCTATATAATTACGCAGATATCCTTCCACCCACTTATTGACAATCTCCGTCTGTCCATCTATCTGTGGACGGTAGCTGGTACTAGGTGTCAGTTCGGTTCCACAAAGTCTGAACAATTCCTGCCAAAAGTTGCTCATGAACAGACTATCTCTATCGCTGACTATAGTCCGAGGCAAACCATGTAACCTGAATACCTCTCTGAAGAAGAGCTCTGCAGTCTGCGATGCTGTGAATGTAGTGGTGATTGGAAAGAAGTGTGCATATTTTGTTAGCCGATCAACAACCACGTAAATACAATCTTTTCCTTGGGCTTTCGACAAGCCCGTGATGAAATCCATTGATAAACATTCCCACTTCCTGTCGGGTATCGGAAGTGGTTGAAGCAATCTAGTAGGATATGTGTGTTCCTGTTTATTTTGTTGACAAACAGAATGCTCTCGTACATACCGAAGAACATTAGTCTTTAGCCCTTTCCAAGTAAACCGTTCCCGTACCAGCTTATATGTTTGGAAATAACCGGGATGGCTCGCCATAGGAAGATCATGAAAGGCTTTCAAAACTGTATCCTTCAACTTTGAATCAAGAACCAGAAAAATCCGCCCCTTGTAAATGATCAAGTCATTCACAATAGTGTATCTACTGTCCTGCTTTGTCCTGTCAACAATGCTAGAAGCCCATGGGTTCTTAGCATACTCTGTAATAATCCGATGCCTCCAATCCTCAGAGATCTGTGCCATAGCATTCAACTGAGGTCTGCAAGACAAGGCGTCAGCTACAAAATTCTGTTTCCCCTTAATAAAGGTGATATCAAAATCATACGATTGCAATTTGCTGATCCACTTTTGTTGTCTTTCATTTAAATTTTGTTGTCCAAGGAAGTGTTTCAGGCTATTGTGATCTGTACGCACATTGAATTTACTGCCCACCAAATATTGCCTGAACTTAGCCAAAGCGTGCATAATGGCTAACATCTCCTTGTCATAAATGCTATAAAATCTCTCAGGACCCCTAAGCTTCCTACTCTCAAAAGCAATAGGGTGTCTCTCCTGCATCAAGACGGCACCAATGCCCTCCCCTGAGGCATCACAATACAAATCAAATGACTTCATAAAGTTTGGTAATGCTAACACTGGACACAAAGTCATAATCACCGTAAATCTGTCAAAGCACTCCCGAGCCTGCGGTGACCAAGCAAATGCCCCTTTCTTTGTCAAATCAGTAAGGGGTGCGGCGTGTCGTGAGATCCCATTGACGAATCGTTTGTAAAAAGCACACAACCCAATGAATCCTCTGAGTTGGGTAAGGTTCTCGAGTATTGGCCACTCTACTGTAGCTCGGACCTTCTCAGGGTCCATACTAACTCCCTTAGCACTGATAATGTGCCCATGATACAACTCAGCCATGCCTAGATCACACTTGGACTCCTTGGCATACAAGGACTCCTCAGCTAAAATACCCAGAACTGTATCCAAGTGAGCTAAATGCTCCTCCCATGACCTACTATACACCAGAATGTCATCGAAGAAGACCAACACAAATCTCCGCAGCTGAGAACTGAAAACTCTGTTCATTGTAGCCTGAAAGGTAGCAGGGGCGTTGGTTAGACCGAAAGGAATAACTAAGAACTCGAAGTGACCGCAATGGCACCTGAAAGTGGTTTTCTCTATGTCCTGCTCCCTCATCCGAATCTGATGGTACCCGAACCTCAAGTCAATCTTCGTGAAGAAGACAGCACCGTGCAACTCATCAATCAACTCATCGATGCGGGGTATAGGGTACTTGTTCTTGATTGTTTTCTTATTAAGCTGGTGGTAATCTATACAAATCCGAAGTGATCCATCCTTTTTCTTCACCAATACCACCGATGAAGCAAAAGGTGACTTGCTAGGTCTGATATGCCCCATAGCCAACAACTCATTGATTGTTTTCTCTATCTCATCCTTGAGGTGTTTCGGATGTCTGTAGGGTGTGATCATAATGGGCTTTGCACCCTCCTCCATCTCGATAATATGCTCAATGCGCCTGTTTGGAGGTCTGCCAGGTGGAATGTCGTCCTTAGTTCCTGAATGTCAGGATGGTACTCAACCTTCTGCTGCTCCTGTTGTGTTGGTAACAACATACACTCTGCAGCCCAATCCACCATATCATGACGAATGAGCCTCTCCATCCGTCTGAAAGATACCATTCTCAAATTACTTTCTCTGATGGCTTTAATAACATGTGGTTTCCCATTTACCTTGAACTTCATCTCCATATCTCAAAGATTGAGTGTGAACTCACCCAAATCGTGAAGCCATGCCATCCCAAGTACCACATCAGTATCTCCCATACTAACAACGTAGAATTCAGCCTTGAACTCATAGTAGTTAAGCCGCATCGGAAGATTTGTTTTTCTTTTATCACATTTGAGGGTGTACCCATCAACCACCTTGACTCGAATACCCTCAAACTCCTTTGTCTGTATGCCTTGTCTCTCTACCAACCGTGCATCTATAAAGTTATGAGTGGCACTAGTGTCAAGTAGAGTAATCACTTTCTGACCTGCTAGGAGCCCACGTAGCCTAAAAGATCCATCTTTCTGAAGACTAGTCAAGTGTGCCTCCTGTAACTTTCTTCCTCCCTCATTTTCATTGTCATTGTCAGACCTTTCATCATTTGAATGCTCTGAATCAGCTTGCTGGTTTAACAGATCAGATTGCTCTTCACCCTCATAAAACCACTCCATCTGGTTATTTTTCACTTTAGGACGGAGAGGGCATACATGTTTTTCATCATAAGGTGCTTTGCACCAAAAACACAACTTTTTCTTGTGTAGATCATTCAATGTTTCCCTGTCAAAAGGTGGTGCATTCCTTTTCTTACGATCAAGTGGATCCTTCTTATCAAATGTTCTATTTCTATCAAATGATCTGTTTGGCCTCAAATAGGATGATGAGCTTGAAGAAAACTTGTTGCGAGGTGCTACAAGTTCCATACTGCGTACCTTCCTCATGGCCTCTTGGAGAGTAGGAGGATCAAATGCCTTGACCCAACCTCTCATCGGCTCATATAATCCCTCGAAAAGAATGACAAGTCTCCTCTCTGAAATACCTGTCACCATGACTGCAACCCATGACTGCAACCCTCTGGAATTCACCGATGTAGGAATCCAAACTACCTGTCTTCCTGAGCTGAGCTAGCTCCCTGAAATAAAGTTTTGGATCCTTTTTGTCAAAACGCTCTATGAGCCTGCTCGTGAACTCCTGGTAGGCGGTAACTGTGTGATGACTCAGTGTATACATGCTGTGATGCCACCAGTCATGTGCCAACCCATCAAGATGTAGTGTAGCAAACTTAATGGCCTCGTCCTCCTGCATAGGTCTCAATGATAAGTAATTGTCTAACTTCTGTACCCAAGACCTTGTTGAACTCTTATCCGAGCCATCAAAATAGGGCAAGATAATCTTGCTGACTGCATGCTGAAGATCCCGATTCACCTGTGGTGGTGGTTGCTGGTACTGAGGAGCTCTGCGCTCAAACCTACCTCCCCCTCTGGGTTTATGCACGTCCATGAACTCATGAAAAGACAAAGACTGCCTGATCTCAGGTGCCAATGTCGAATACTCTGCGAAATATCTGGTCACATCTGCCACTAACATACCATGATGTGGATGAAACTCCGGCTGGTGACCCTGCTGCTCTGCCTCCGAAGTCAGAGGCGCCTCTCTAGATATAAATGTAGGTTGTCCAGGCCTACGCTCATGCATGATAGGTGACAACTGTCGTTGTATTGACACGAGTGGCTGGTCTATGCCTGTAGTCCCGCTCGTCTGTCCTATCTGAATGTAGTGCTGTTGAGGCGGAGTATGTTGCCTCATCGTGCCCATCAACTGAGACATCATGTCCATATTATCATGCCTTGTCTGAACTCATCATTAGAAATCTCACCTCCGACATGTTCTTTCCTTGGATCCCTATGAGTCTCTGTCGGAATCTCCCGATCTGCCATCAGTGTGGTGACACTGTTCTCACTGCTGTTAGAATTGGATCTGTGTATACCCAGAACCCTTGATACTGTCTCACCTTCTGGAATAAGTGGTCCTATCCAATCTTCAACTCTGCCTGTTCCTCTACCCTTACTGTAGAAGATAATGTCTCTACTCATGAAAAAACATAAAAAAAGCAAACATCTTACTGAAAAAACACAGGCTGGCAGGAAAACTCTACTTTGATACCATTGTATGAGACCAGGTGTCTCTCAACCATGACTTTTGACGGTGAATGCAAATTTTGTTTGTTTTGTTGTATTTTGTGATTTTTTTGAGGTTTTTGCAATAAAGAGAGATGGTGCGATTTTGCAAAGAAATGCTTATAAAATATAAATAAAATACCAGAAGACTAAATATAGTAGAATACATTTTAGAATCTGAAGATAGGTGATTTATTGATCTTTCAGAACATTTACAACTGCAAGGTTCAAACATGCAAATAAAAAGGCAAGCTATTTATGGAGAACCTGGATGAGCTTGTAGTCGCCTGTAAAGAAGCATGAGATAGTACGGCTAAATGAATGAGGGAAATCTCCCACCTCAAAATTGATGCAAAAGCTTCATAAACACTAGGCGCCACCTCTGAAGGATGAATCAACCAAAAAGGCAAGGCGTTTTTGCCTATAGGAAAAGTACGGCCCTTGTTGCTGCAAAAGTACGGCCTGAACCAGCAATAAAGAAATCCGTACAACCTTGGAATTCGTGCTAGATGTTGGATAAACCATTGCCAGTGATAAAGATTCACTACTGGAGATAAATCGATCCAAACTCTGAATAAGAACTTTACAATATGCACTGTAATGACTCCTGTGTGAAGCCACTCAACTGACAATCTTCAACTGGTATTTCACAGCCTCAGTATGTCTAATTCTGAAGAGGGAACGTTCTCCAAAATCCAATGTTTGCAGAAACCCTTGTTTCACAAACCCCAATGCTCTCAGAGAGAATAAAAGACAAATTCAAATGATCATCAATAATGAGTTCGATTTGCCTTGAAGAGAAATATATAACTTTTTCTCAAAAGTTCGACCCTTCTCAAAAAATCAACTTAATTGCATTTAATAATAAAATAATTCGCCCTTTTAGAGACTTAGGCAAATTATTAATAAATGGTGTCCTTTTTATAAATGAGTATTAAAACTCATTTAATATTAATTTTTACTCCTTTACTATAAAGTATTAAATACTTTATAATTTGCCATTAATAATAACTTTAATATTTCATTAAAGTGACTTTATATTATAAAGTCAAATTAATAATCTTTTAATAATTATCAAATGCTCCAATAATCACTGTTTGCTCATCAAATCATCAAACTGGGTCGAAACTGAGTTGACCAACTGAACCAGGTGCCCTGCCAGAAATAGTAACCCCTATCTGCCTGACTTACTATAAATAGTAAGTGTCTGTAAATCACTCTGTAAGTGTCTGCCAAGGCCCAAACCTGAATCAACTGATGGAGTAATGTTCCCAAAAGAAGGATAACTGCCACAAGTAACCCTCTAATCACATCTGTCAGCCTACAAGGGTCTGAATGATAGGCTAACCCCTGAATCAACTGCATTGCCTAGGAAGGTGACATTACAGTCATAATGCTCTTGCCCGGAGATGATCTGACCAATGATGTAATACATCCAGGGCTGGAATATGTTTGAATCTGAATGACCTGATACACGATTCAAGAGTGTAATCAGAATCGCGTACTCATCCTTGTACTTACTGCAACCCACATTGTTTGGCAATTTGTTCTTCTTTTGCTTTAACCATCTTTCTGCCATCTTATTTTGACACTTGTCCATATCAGCATTGAATGCTTGCTCACACTGCTCCATAGAAATGACTAGACTGCTTGGGTGCTGAGGGATATTGTAATGAGCCTTGCTCAAACTGATCACTATTTGTCTTAATTTGCTGCTTGTAATTTTGTCAAACACTTTGTATGCAATGTTATGAAGAGGCTGATATGTTGTTTCAGTTTGTTGTTGCTTGAGAGGAACAAAATATCAAGTGATTAATGCTTGAAATAATAGTCCTATAGTGACTTTACTTAAATGCAGATGCAATATGAACTTCTTTTTGCTTTCAATGCAATAACATGATAAACTAGGAATGCAATGTACAACTACAGCGAGTAGACATTATGTTAAACACTTGCCATACATGCTATCATTGGCAATTACATGTGCAAGAATATCTATTTCAATCAGCAACTTATATCTCCTCTATTATTATAAATGCATCACTACAATGATAATAGCAAATAGCCAAGACTCTTGGCATTACATCTCATGATCATCAATATATTTGTCTGAGTACAATCACAACCCTAACAAGAAATCTGAGTATGCAAGTATATGCAAAGAATGATTCAAAAGAACTTGGGAATGAAGTCGTCCTTTCCTCTAGTTGAAGAAGCAAGCAATACCAAATGAAAGGTGACTCCTCAAGCCCAAATCGAACTGCAGACTCAGCCGCCCCTGTTTTGAAGATAATAATTTATATAAAATAAATCCCAATCTGCCAAGCCTCCAAAATGCATCAAATATTATCGTTGGTCTCCAAGGAAGTGAGCGCCCCAAGTAGCAAATAAAATCGCTCAAGCATGAGTGAGTATCAACCAAAATCGTGCCTCCTTGATGCTAGTCACCATGACTGAAATAATTATCAGACTGCTGGTAAAACCAAAATATAAATATAATTCGACTCCCTCAATGATGAATTCAATGAAGAACAAGATCAACAAAACCCTCCAATGCAACTATAATCGATATCATGCAAAATTGGCTTCTAGCCACAAATTTTTCCCAATGAAGTGACTGAAATATCACCTCCAATCTGCAACCCTTCAAGAGATATTTCACTCCTTCATTTATGCAATCAATGGGAGTTTTCGTTCCCAAAGAACAATTGATTATCTGCAGACCACTTGGCTCCACAAATGCTCAAAAAGAAATCACCAATCATCAAGACAAATCTGGATGCCCAAGAATGAGACCTCAATGTCTATTTATGCATTTCCTCTAGAGGTCGGCTTCAATAAAATAATATTATTTTTTGACTTCTAGAAGATTCCAATATATTTGAATTATTTGCACTTTATAAAAATATGAAAATATAATATAATTAATAAAGTGCATCTCAACATCAAATTATAATATAAGGTTTCCATAAATAGAAATAATAAGGATATATAATGGAAAACCTTACTCCAATCAAAATACTGAGCCAAGTAATCACCAAATGACTGCCAGATGACTCTCTCACCATGCCTCATTAGCCTACGAGAGCCATTAATAGGCTAATCCTGCCGATATGTCAATGTCAACTAGAAGGGGACATTATAGTCCGCCCCTCTTGAAATTGCTTGTCCCCAAGCAATCTCAACTCAGGATGCTGCAAGATCTCCTCACTCTCCCATGTCGCATCCTCAACTAGTAAGTCTCTCCACTTGATCGAGTATTCCCTGATGACTCGTTTCCGCAAAGTCTTCTCACGAACATCCAATATAGCTTCTAGCACCAAAATCAATTTCCCCTCATCATTCAATGGTGGCAAAGTCGTGGAGGGAACCACACGATGTCCTAACGCCTTCTTGAGGCGAGACACATGAAATACATTATGTACACTACTGTCAGCAGGCAACTCCAACTCATAAGCCACCTCTCCTACTCTATTGATAATCCTGAAAGGACCATAGTAACGTGGCTTAAGCTTCTCTGCACCACTCCTCTTAAGAGTGGACTGTCTGTAAGGCTGCAACATCAAATACACCATATCACCAACCTCAAAGGAGCGCTCAACCCGCTTTTGATCTGCATATTGTTTTTGTTGATTTTGTGCCTTTTGTATATTTTCCTGTAAAGCCCTCATAATGTTCTGATTATCCTGTAAGAGATCACCAACACTAGGCACTTGACTATCACTCAATAAGAGATCTAGAAAGCTAGGCGCATCGTATCCATACAAAGCCATGAATGGTGTCATCTGAATGGAGAGATGGTAAGTGGTATTGTAGCAATACTTACAAAGATATAACCATTTGACCCACCCCTTCTGCTGTCCTGCGATGTAGTTCCTAAGATACCCTTCCACCCATTTATTCACTATCTCTGTCTGTCCATCAGTCTGTGGGTGGTAACTGGTGCTCGAAGAGAGTTCTGTCCCACATAGCCTGAATAGCTCCTGCCAAAAATGGCTCATGAATCAGCTATTTTTATCATTGACAATGTTCCGAGGTAATCCATGCAATCTAAATACCTCCTGGAAGAACAACTTTGCTGCCTGAGTAGCTGAATATGTAGATGTGATCAGAAAGAAGTGAGCATATTTAGTCAAACGATCTACAACCACATAGATACAATCTCGCCCCTTGGCTTTAGGCAAGCCGGTGATGAAGTCCATCGATAAACACTCCCACTTCCTGTCAGGGATTGGAAGTGGCTGAAGTAGGCCTGCAAGGTGTGTGCTCCTATTTATTTTGCTGACAAACAGGACATTCGCTGACATACTGTAGCACATCTGATTTAAGGCCTGTTGATGCGTGTTTTATGACACAACAAACATTCTAGAATAAAGTGTCAAAGACGCTATATCCCCTCTTGAAAAACCACCTCGTATGCTAAGATTGCAAGAAAGATCATACAACAATTCCAATGTTTCAGTTAAGTGTGGATAAACTCTGTGGTTGATGTGATTTGCTGGGGGCACAATAGGGATTTACTTTTGTAAGTTACTCAGAAAAGCAAAGACGCGAATGCAGTATCGTTTTGGAAATTTCTGACTTTAGATAAAAAAAAGTGAAAAAAGAGTAAGGGTTTAGAAATCCTATGCTATTCCTACGAAATCGAGAGATGGCAAGGATTGAGTGAAACCAAATAAACAATACTTTGTTTCGCCACGCTAAACGACAACTACACAAAGCAAGTGCAATCTTCTGGGATTTGTGCTTAAAATTTCTTCACCACGAACAATTCCATCAATAGAACAACATTATTCGAAGTAAACGTTTGAAGCATCCATGATAAAGCTCAGTCTAACTTTACGCATTGAATGAAAAGCATCCACTCAAAGAAAGTATGAGCTAAGTTTCGCTAACCCTTGTTATCAATCTATCATTCTCTTATTTAAATGAAATTCTAATTCAAATCTACCAGACGAGGAAGAGAAATATGTAACCATGCAACCATTTGACAATGAAAGGATTCAAAGCACCTCATGCATTATGAACTTTATTATCAAGATAGTCTTTTGCAACAATCTCATAAAACTCTCTCTTATTCTCTACAATCTCTTCTAATCTCTAATGAATTCTCTAATCTCTAATTCTCTATTGATTCCTCTATATATCTCCTTATAAAATGAGAGAGAGGGGGGGGCGGGTTTATATAGAATTCCCAGATTACAATGAATGGCCAAGATCAAAATGAGATTAACGGCCCAGATTAAACATAACCAAACCCTAATTAGGGTTTCCTTTACATCAATCAGTTAACGGGAGAGAACTTTAGGCACTGGGAGTTGCATCCTTATCCACTTGCAAAGTATTACGTTCGGTGAACCTGGACACGATCAAGCTGACTTCCTCCATGGTAATGTCTGGCAGCGCATTGACGTTGTATTCCAGCAAGTCCAAACTTTCAACACATTCTGCAAAGGTGATCGTCCATTTTGATTCATGCATCAAGAAAGCATCTTTGACGGTCATGAAGTTGAATGCCTTGGTAAAATTTTCCTTCATGATTGGCCCAAAGATGGTAAAGAAAATTCTTTGAACTTGTTCTTTTAAATTTTCTGGCTGCAAGTGTTTCTTTCGAACAATATCTCGGTCAAGCATATTTGCAGCCATTTGATAAATCTTATTCCGAGTCTCCTTTGCCTGCTCTTCAATTTTGGTGCCATCTTGCTTTACCCTTTCCAGGACTTCTCCTCGTGAAATCAGTGCGTAGTACCAGCCGTTGAAATCATATGCAGCTCTAGCTTCAATAATCCTGTCATCAATCAACCTTTGCTTCGGGATGCCCTTTAACTCTCGAAGACATGGGATAATTTTACTCTGAATATCTTGGAGGCCATCCCATGCTTCCGCTAAGTCTGTAACTCGTGATAGCAGAAAGGAAGTTTGCTCATACACATATGCTAGCTTCTTCGCGAATGCCATCGCCTCATCTTTCTTTCTAGCCATCCAGTCTTTAGCTTCTCTGGCTGTAGTCAACTCCTCTTAAAAATTTCCAACCAGTTCCTGTGAAGAGTTTGGAAGTGGAGGTGCTGATTGGTCACCTTGATTGAGTGGCCTGGTTAAATGTTGGATATACTCTTTTAGACGCTCAATCTCTCTTTTATACTCTCTTTTCTTTTCCACTTCCCTCTCCAGCCTAGACTTGATGGTGGCAACAAAATTATCCAAGTCCTCAACTTCTTGCCCTTTTGTCGTCGAACCCATATCAATAGTTGTGATGGCATATTCGTTCGGGGCAATCTCATCTTGGAATTTATCAACTGTAGGCACTGCTATCTGCACTGTGCGATTACCAGCTTCATCTCTTTGTATGGTAGAAAATTTCTCGGCTTACTTTCTTGTGGCAGTTTGCTCTAGCCTAGCCAAGAAGTCTACGGTATCATCCTTCTCTGGTACCTCTACTGGTGCCTTCATCTTCAATCTCTCTTTCAGGCAATCTGGGATGGTTGACTGTTCAATTCCATCTTCCTGGACATCCTACATATCCTGAATTTCTGGCATATCTTGAATCTCTTGCACAGATGGGTCTTCCTGGATTCCTTTGAGGGCAGAAATCATTCCCTCTTCAAATTTTCCATACATAATGCCTATGTCATCGTCTGATTCCAGAATTTCCGTGCCTGTAGGAGAAGGCTGATCATCATCTTCCGATTACATTGGCTCCACATCTCTAACTGGAGAAGGAATTCTGACTTGCTCCCAAGACTCTTCTTCCATGGCTAATATTTCATCTATATTTCTGGACGTAGCTGAATGAAGGGGCTTGGATTTGTGCTTCTTTTGAGAGGGTCCTTCATCCACTGTTTTCTTCTTGTTCTGCTTCGCAGAGTCATCAATCTCTTTCCTCTTTTTCAAGTTCGCAGCATCCGTTGGTCCATCTCCACGAGATACATCGGCATTTGAGGAACAGGACTCTGTATCACCCATCAATTCATATGTGAACTGTACATTCCTTCGCCGCAAAACTTGTACTTGCTGGTCTATCCACCATTGGGAATATTTGAATATAGGCCGCTAGGCTTCGATGAAAGGGAGCCACTTCCTCCTGTAAGGTGGTCTGAGCCTGAGCTGGGTGACCTGGCTGCACATATATTCCATCATCATCCAGCTGATCAAGTACTTGGAAGAGTTCTGTTGCCCTTATCATATTGAATGGCAATCTCGACCACAGTCTTTTCCTCACATCATATTCATCAGCCGCATTGGCCCAAAAATCTTCTAAGTCTATCCTGTGCTTATATTTCTCTCCGTCCACAGTTCCAATGCGATGGAGTGGATCAAAGTCATTCCTGGGCTTGTAGGATATGAACGGGTATTTTTGCATCTATAGTCAAGCACTCTCTGCTGCCTGTGCTGATGGACATGATTCTTCCATATTGTCGATGAAGAACGGAAAAGTGACAATTGCTTTCTGCTTTGGCCTTTGGATATTCTAATATGTCTCCAATTGCCTTAGAACTTCCAACAAAACCATTTTGTTGGTTGGGTAAATGGGCAGTCTGTACGGGCGTCCTGTAAATCCCTGAATCCTGATGTAAGTAAATTTGGGAAACTGGATGAACCAGGATCCATATCTGCCAATTAGACTTTTGGCCTCATGGGTGAGTCTCTGATGTGCTCCGCCTTGGAGAAGTTGAGTGATATACATAAGAAAGGCGTCATGTGCTCGTTTGAAGTGTGACTTCTCCTTCAGCTGTAACTGCGGATAGCAATCGTAGGATTTGAACTGACCTTCGTTGTTGCCAACTACACCTTTGTAAACCAGGCCAGCATATTTATAGGTCCTTGCAGGCAGATATACGACATAAGAACTCATATGGAAGGTCTTGGTTTTCTCCAGGTTGACCAACTATTCATGGAGACTATCATTGATCATTCTAGACCAGTTAAACATCTTCACCCCATAAATTATTTCATCAACTAAATAATACATCCAGGTTTCAAAAGGAACACACTGAGGATTGCCTACCATTCTATTTAGCAGCAAGACGATGTCTCCATATTCTTCTTTGAAATCTGTTCTTGCCAACTTCTTCGGCATCTTTTTGGCAGTAGGTCTGGGCTTCAGCAACCGGGACTTGTTTATATTTGATGCACAAAGGTCTTGCTGATCTTGGTAAAGTTTAAGTGCATCATCTTTGGTTCGATAAGACGTTCGGTTGTAAGCTGGAATCCCAAAGGTTTCTTGTATGGCCGGCTTGGTCAAATATGCCAGTACTCTTCCATCAAGTGCTTCTATCTGTCTTTCCTGTGCATTATAGTGCAATGCACACTCCACCATGAGCTCTGGGCATTCTTTTGCTGGTGGAAATCCAGCTGCATGAACAATATCGTTGCGCATCATCCTTCTTGCAATTGGCGTAGGCAAACATCTATCACTTCCGTACATTCTTTTCTTGAAATTATCGAAGTCAACATGGCCAAGGTTGGTGTCCACAATGTTCTCCCATTTGGATTTGATCTTTGACTGCAGCTGTGCACCTTTACTGGCAAACTGCGTTTTTATTCTCTTGAAAATAAATCTGCAAGAAGATATAAAGAGAATATTTAAAATTTAAAATTTAAATTACTCGAAAAATATTCCAGCTAATTGACAAATCAAACTTCATGAAGAATTGTGCTGGAAATGAAAGAATTAATGAAGTTTTCACACCAAAATGAAGTAAAGAAAATAAATCTGCCCAGCTCTCTGGGAAAAATGAAATGATCATGATCACAATGCTGGCTGGTATGAATTTGCTTCTTTCACTTTGCTTCAAACTTTCTCAACTCTCTTGCCTTAACCAAAATTTCTTCTCACCACTTTTCTTTCGAAAATTGAATGATTGCAAAATGAGAAGCGAATCCAATTATAAAGATGAGAAGTTCGACTCATTTAGCAAATTTCAATTGTTTCCATTAAATCAAGTCTGAACTTGGCTTGCACTCAGCTTCTGAATGGCAATTTTTATCTTCAACGACAGTCTCCGGGAAAGTTTCCAAATTAGGGGCCAGTTCAGTGAAGTTTTTTTTGTCTTTTTCCAATTTTGATTTTTCAAAGTTTATCTCTTTGGGGTGTTGAAAATAAAAATAAAAATAATAAAAATAATTATTTTCATGTGTCGTTTTCAACCCCTTTATTTTATGGCATTTATTTTTTATCTAAGGCAAATTTGATTTTCATTTAAATTTTTCTTCTTGCCTTTGACTTGGGCAAAATTTTTTTTCTTCAAATTTTATTTTGCCATAATTTTTCATCTTCCTAAGTCACAGGCGAATTTTTTTTAGACATGTGAATGCTAGACTTAGGAAAAATTCTTTATTTTCTCTAAGTATGGCGAATTTCTCAAGGTGCCAAGCATATCTTTTAATATTCCATTGTCCAAACTTAGGCAAAATTTTGATTTTTTCTTACTTCTTCTTGGTATGGCGGACTTCATTCATTGTCCAACCATGTATTTTATCTTAAGGCGGACTTAGCCTATAGTCTTGCCATTCAATTTTCACTTGGCCCATGCTCAAGCCACTTCACTTCTCCATATGGCGGACTTGCTAGTAATTTTTTCCATTATACTAATGCCTAGGGTGGACTTTCCATTGTCTCAAGCCATTTTACATTGCTGAGGGCGGACTTTGTTCATGTTTGTGCCATATAGCTTGGGGCGGACTTTACTTAATTCCATGCCATTACCTCTTTGTGGTGGGCGGACTTCACCTTGGCTTATGCCATAGCAAGGCGGACTTGCTAAGAACTCATGCCATTACCTCTTTGTGGTGCTAGGTGGACTTCACCTCCACTTGTGCCATCTTGGAGCGGACTTTGCTTAGCTTCAAGCCATCTTTTTATGAGCTGGGCGGACTTTACCTGAAGTCAAGCCATCTTCCTTGTGAGCTGGGCGGGCTTTGCTTTGCTGGGCGGACTTTCCACATGATCAAGCCATTGCTGGGCAGACTTTGCTTGAAGTCAAGCCATTACACTTTGCTTTGCTGGGCGGACTTTCCACATGTCCATGCCATTCCCTTCTTCTCATGGCGGACTTGGCTGAAGCTTAGCCATTAACTTTGCTCTCTATTCCCTTTGCTGGTTAGAATTTCAGTCTTCCTTCTGAAATATTCCGAGCCAAATTTTTTTTACTTTTTCAAATTGCAGATTACAAACCAATGCACCCGTTAAGGTTAGCAGCTAAACCAAAATGTGCTGAAGCAACTCTAACCAGAATGTACACCAGGATCCCGATGTGGGCAAGGTGTGAGCATTGGTCAGAGGATCTAAATCAAAATGCTTATGCAAGAACTCTAACCAAGAATGGCGCCGATGATGGCGAGCATATGGTCAGAGGATCCCTGAATCTAATGTATTGAAAGCACACTCGACACCAAGTATGTGCTACTCACTCCAATACGGAAATGAGGCGACCATATGGCGGAGATAACATAAATTACAATGCTTGAAAGAAATAACTATAATGCTGAAAGTACTCGACACCCAGAATGTGCTTTCTAACCCAGAGTGGGTAAGGAGCTACCATAGGGCGGAGATAAAGAAATACAATTGCAATTACAAAATGTAAATATGAGCATTACAAAACATGATTAAGCAAGATGAAAGAACTGCTGTCAGTACTACTGTCAGCTTACAAAATGATAGAGAATTCGCTTGCCAAGAGCATAGGAATTTGAAAGATTAGCATTACATCATATAAGAACTCTCCGTGGCTTGATTAGAGATGCCAGTTCAATAAATCTCTCAATGATCAAATAATAATTCTGTTTTTCCACAAATCTGCACTTTTAAATTAAAAACCAGCAACCTAGGAATTCACTCATATGCTCATATCTCTCTCATTTCTCACCCAAATGATCTCAAATCTAATGCAATAGACCCTCAAAATGATGGCGCCTAACTTAGTAACAAGAAATGGCATCTAAAAATGGTTATTAATTAATGACACGGATCCCGAGGCACTCCAAAAAGTGCGCCCTATAAGGAATGACGGATTTGCTTTATAAAATCATACGCTTCATATTAAAAGCTGCAAATATTCAGGGTCGCTTCCAACAGAGAAAACCAATGAGACAATACCCAGAACGACTCTTTGTGTATTTTATGACTTATGATTAAAAACATCAATCTGCTACAATGAATGTGCAACTCTAGAAAACCACTAATATGCATAAAACTAATTTACA
Organism: Sequoia sempervirens; assembly: GCA_007258455.2. Taxonomy (NCBI): domain Eukaryota; kingdom Viridiplantae; phylum Streptophyta; class Pinopsida; order Cupressales; family Cupressaceae; genus Sequoia; species Sequoia sempervirens. The sequence goes on along the minus strand of VDFB02091267.1, from coordinate 32,650 downwards.
TATCCTCACAAAGACTAAAAATGCAGAAATCTCACAATAAAACATTCAAACTACACTATCTCACCACTAGTCGCTATCTTTCAAGCGAGAAGCAATGCCCAAGCTAGGAGGCCTTCATTCCTCGAAGCAATCCCAAAGCCAATCCGGCAGCATAACATTCCTGTAGATAAAAGATGATGAAATGATGCTCAGGTCTCCTTTTTATAAGTTTCGGTTGACTTCACGAAACCCTAAAATCCAACTCAATGACAAAACCCTAGCTCTTTCTTCAAGATGGCGTCCTTTTCCCTTTTAGCTCAATATTCATATTTTAATTAAAATCAACACCTTGATAAATGCGCCCATATTAACTTGCTTTGACTTTGGAAAATTTATCAAAAATTAAATATATCCTTAATGATGGCGCCACCCTTCAAGTCCACTTTTCAAAACAACATAAAGTCAATAGACTAGGCCAAGGGGTCAACGTTAAAATATAACATTAAAACGTGACTTTTAATTAAATAGCTCGACTTATCTCTCCAATTGTGCCCCGAAGCCATAAATGAGCAAGCCAACTGATCAAACTGAAGTAGGAAGTCAACCATGCTGAACCCAACTGTAAAACTGCCAAAAATAGAACTTACTAAAAATAGTAAATTCCAGAAAATGCTCAGAATGCCGAAATGAACATACCACTGCGAAGCTCTTTGAAAACCCATAAAGAATCAGCCATTGAATCCACCAACTCCGAGCAAAGACATCCTTAAAAATAGGAAACCCTAATTTTACCCTTCGAGTAGCCTACGGGTCTCCGGAATAGGCCAACGGTCACTGGAAAGATCATGCTCGAGAAGGGGACATTACAACATGCCTCCATGAATTCTTACCTCCATACTTAGGTAAATTCACCATGATTTTCAGTCTTTTCTCAGATTTTTTCCAGATTTTTCAACATTTTTCTGTGATTTTTGGACCGATTTTTCCAGATTTTCATCAATTTTCTGATTTTCATCATGAATTTCACGAATTTTTCAAATTGATTTTCTGTGACTTCCATTGATATTTTGGAACTTCTAAGTGGATTTTCGAAAGTTGTGCACTTTCCAAATGTAGGAACCCTGACAAAAATAGAAACTTTTCCAAAAATAGCAACTTTCTAAAAATAGCCCCTAAAAAATAGGAAGTCTAACTTGGGCTAAAAATGCCAAAAATGAAGTCCCTAAAAAATAGGGGGTTCGGAGGGGCAATCCCCAAAAAGTAGGAGATGTCAGAATTGACTGGAACGACAGTCGATCTTCGTCCCTCGGGCCTCCTAAGCACTATGATGATGTTTGCACAATGATCCAGACTCAAATTCCTTCATTTGACTCGGGTGGCCATTCAAAAACTCAAACCCTAAACCCCCAAACAAAGACCAGACGAGACCGAGATGCAACAACAAAACCCTAAAAGGAAAACTACTAGGGTCCCCATTTGCAATGGGGCGATGTGTGAATTAGGTCACAACAAGGCCCTTCCATGTAAATCTCTCCCGTACCTGTTTATAAGTCTTGAAATAACCGGGATGTCTTGCCATAGGTGCATCGTGAAAGGTCCTCAGAATGATGATCCTCATCTCTGATCTTGGAATCAAGTAGATCCTCTCCTTGTAAATGATAAGATCATTTACAACTGTGTACCTGTCATCCTGAACCAATCCCTCAACAATCCCTGTAGCCCAACTGTCCTTAGCATACTCTGCCACAATTAGGTGCCTCCAATCCTCCGCAATTCCAGCCATAGAACTCAAGTGTGGGCGTCGTGATAAAGCATCGGCCACAACATTCTGTGTTCCTTTGACAAAGGAAATGTCAAAGTCATATGATTGTAACTTACCCATTTTTGGTGACGATCATTAAGACCCTGTTGCCCCAGGAAGTGCCTCAAGCTGTTGTGGTTTGTCTTCACTACAAATTTGCTACCCACCAAATACTGTCTGAATTTGGCCAATGCATGCATAATGGCCAACATTTCCTTATCATATATGCTATATCCCCTCTCTGGACCGCGAAGCTTCTAACTCTCAAAAGCAATCGAATGTTTGTCTTGCATAAGGACTGCACCAATCCGCTCACCTGGAGCATCACATTGTAGCTCAAAGGGTTTAGAAAAATCTGGCAAAGCAAGCACTGGGCATGTAGTCATAATTAGTTTGAACATCTCAAAGCAATCCTGCGCCTTTGGTGTCCAAACAAAAGCCCCTTTCTTGGTCAAATCTGTGAGTGGTGTTGCATGGCGTGAATATCCATTAACAAATCTGCGGTAGAATCCACACAATCCCAAAAATCCTCTAAGTTGAGTAAGATTCATTGGTGTAGGCCATTCAACAATTGCCTTAATCTTCTTAGGATCCATACGTACTCCCTCTGAATTGATGATGTGACCAAGATATAGTAACTCTGTCATCCCTAAGTCACACTTGGATTCCTTTGCAGACAAGGACTCTTTCCCCATAATGCCCAATACTATGTCAAGATGTGCTATATGATCATCCCATGTTATACTATACACCAAAATATCATTAAAGAATACCAGCACATACCTCCTCAACTGTGAATGGAAGACCTTGTTCATCGTAGACTGAAATGTTGTTGGAGCATTGGTTAACCCAAATGGCATAACCATAAACTCAAAGTGCCCACAATGACACCTAAATGCGGTCTTCTCAATGTCCTATTCCCTAACCTGAATCTGATGATAACCGGACCTCAGATCAATCTTAGAGAAGAAACGGGCACCATGTAACTCATCTATTAACTCATCAATTCTAGGGATGGGATATCTATTCTTAATTGTTCTCTTATTCAAGAGTCTGTAATCAATACACATCCGCAATATACCATCTTTTTTCTTAACCAGCACTACTGATGATGCAAAAGGAGACTTACTTGGTCTAATATGCCCCATGGCCAGCAACTCCTTAATCGTCTTTTCAATTTCATCCTTGAGTCACTTGGGATGTCTATATGGAGTGACTATTACGGGCTTGGCGCCCTCCAACTTGATGATATGCTCAATCCCTCGATCTGGAGGTCTGCTTGGAGGAATCTCGCTAAACACCTTCGTATGTTTAATCCTTAACTCTTGGATATCTGGATGGTATTCTGGCTTTTGTTGTTCCCCTTGTGTAGGCATCAACACACATTCTGCTGCCCACTCTACCATATCATGTCTCACTAGCCTCGCCATCCTCCTGAATGAGATCATCCTGAAACTGGAATCTCGAATTGCCTTAAGAACTTGAGTCTTTACATCAACCTGGAAAGACATCTCCATCTCTTTGAGATCAAGGGTGAATTTCCCAATATCGTGTGACCATCTCATGCGAAGCACCATGTCAGTATCACCCATGTTCACCACATAGAAGTCCGTCTTGAACTCATAGTTGTTCAAGCGTATGGGCAAGTCTGGAATTCTCCTATCACATTTGAGGGTATAACCATCTGCAACCTTAACTCTTATCCCCTCAAATTCCTCTGTCCTGATGCCTCTCCTATCAACCGGAGGAGCATCAATAAAGTTGTGAGTTGCCCCTGTATCAAGAAGAGTGATTATCTTTTGCCTTGCTAGAACCCCACGAATCCTAAATGAACCCTCTTGCTGGATGCTAGTGATGTGTGCAACATGTTTCCTTGTTGCTCCTTCATGTTCCTCTTCACCTTCATGCTTTTCTTCCTCATGCTCGGTCCCTGAATCTTCGGAATCAGATTGTTGATCCGATCTCTCTGATTCAGAATCTTCGTAATAGACCCACATTACTCTATGAGCCTTTCCCTTAGGTCTCAAGGGACAATCATGGTTTGCATCATAAGGCCCCTTACAATAAAAACACAACTTCTTCTTCCGCAAATCATTGAGTGTGTCATGATCCAAAGGTGCTGCTGATTTTCCCTTGAAGTCTGGTTTGTTCTTCTTCTTAGAGAAAGATTTATTATCTCGATATGAAGAAGATCCTTTGGATGAAAACTTATTCTGTGGTGCTGACAACTCCATACTCCTAGCCTTCTTCATAGCCTCCTGAAGAGTAGGAGGATCAAAGGCTTTTATCCAACCTCTCATAGGCTCCATTAATCCTTCAACAAATAATACCACCAACCGTCTCTCTGAGATGTTAGGAACCATCACTGATAATTTCTGGAAATCTCCAATGTAGCTCTCCAAACTTCCAACTTGCTTGAGTTGGGCCAAATCCCTGAAGTATGATTCTGGGTCTTTCGTATCAAAGCGTTCCACAAATCTGTCCACAAACTCTTGATAGGATGTAATCTGATTATGCTGCAATGTTACTAATCCATGATACCACCATTCGTGTGCTGCACCCTCCAAATGCAAACTGGCATACTTGATGGCTTCCTCTTCTGTCATGGGTCGAAGAGCCAAGAAAGTATCCAACTTATGAATCCATGATTGTGCAGTAGTCTTCCCACTACCATTGAACATGGGCAATGTAAGCTTATTAGTAGCTTGCTTAAGATCCTTATTCTAATTCTGAGGTCTCCTCTCATGTCGAGACCTGTAGTAGTCCATCCTCGTTTGTACAAAACGATCAAAATGCATGAGCTCGTGTGCTTCTGGTGTCAATAGTCGCCATTCATCATGAGCAACCATATATGCATTAGCAAAAGTAGGCTCCTCAACATTTTCAACATTCTCTTCTGCAGCCCGCTCTTCCCTTAGGAAGGTAGGCCGTGATGGCCTATCAGTAGTACGGGAAGTGGTTCTTTGCCCTCGCCTTGATCCAACTACACTCCTGTCATCATCTTGATCCCTGTTATTCCTTATTCTATTTTCCAAAACGACTCTGTTCTGCTGAATCTGCTGCTGCAAGGAGGCTGAAAATCCCTCGAATGCTTGGGCCATTCTTTCAAACAATTCTTCACCTCTATCCACATTCCTCCTTTCATTTCTAGAAGGACTTCCCTCTCTTCTTTCTTCCATCGGACCACAATTTCTTGGTGTCTTGCTGCAACAGCTGCTGATAAGGTGTCTTGTTCAGGGTGTTGTGGCCACTGTGTTTGTTTCCTTTTTTCTCTAGCTGTATATCTCTTGGTCCTGTCACTTTGTTGCATAAATGAAGACAAATTCTAACCCAAAGGATGGCAGGAAACCGCTCTGATACCACTGTAATGAGCCTTGCTCAAACTGATCACTATTTGCCTTAATTTGCTGCTTGTAATTTCGTCAAACACTTTGTATGCAATGTTATGAAGAGGCTGATATGTTGTTTCAGTTTGTTGTTGCTTGAGAGGAACAAAATATCAAGTGATAAATGCTTGAAATAATAGTCCTATAGTGACTTTACTTAAATGAAGATGCAATATGAACTTCTTTTTGCTTTCGATGCAATAACATGAGAAACTAGGAATGCAATGTACAACTACAGCAAGTAGACATTATGTTAAACACTTGCCATACATGCTATCATTGGCAATTACATGTGCAAGAATATCTATTTCAATCAGCAACTTATATCTCCTCTATTATTATAAATGCATCACTACAATGATAATAGCAAATAGCCAAGACTCTTGGCATTACATTTCATGATCATCAATATATTTGTCTGAGTACAATCACAGCCCTAACAAGAAATCTGAGTATGCAAGTATATGCAAAGAATGATTCAAAAGAACCTGAGAATGAAGTCGTCCTTTCCTCTAGTTGAAGAAGCAAGCAATACCAAATGAAAGGTGACTCCTCAAGCCCAAATCGAACTGCAGACTCAGCCGCCCCTGTTTTGAAGATAATAATTTATATAAAATAAATCCCAATCTGCCAAGCCTCCAAAATGCATCAAATATTATCGTTGGTCTCCAAGGAAGTGAGCGCCCCAAGTAGCAAATAAAATCGCTCAAGCATAAGTGAGTATCAACCAAAATCGTGCCTCCTTGATGCTAGTCGCCATGACTGAAATAATTATCAGACTGCTGGTAAAACCAAAATATAAATATAATTCGACTCCCTCAATGATGAATTCAATGAAGAACAAGATCAACAAAACCCTCCAATGCAACTATAATCGATATCATGCAAAATTGGCTTCTAGCCACAAATTTTGCCCAATGAAGTGACTGAAATATCACCTCCAATCTGCAACCCTTCAAGAGATATTTCACTCCCTCAGTTATGCAATCAATGGGAGTTTTCGTTCCCAAAGAACAATTGATTATCTGCAGACCACTTGGCTCCACAAATGCTCAAAAAGAAATCACCAATCATCAACACAAATTTGGATGCCCAAGAATGAGACCTCAATGTCTATTTATGCATTTCCTCTAGAGGTCGGCCTCAATAAAATAATATTATTTTTTGACTTCTAGAAGATTCCAATATATTTGAATTATTTGCACTTTATAAAAATATGAAAATATAATATAATTAATAAAGTGCATCTCAACATCAAATTATAATATAAGGTTTCCATAAATAGAAATAATAAGGATATATAATGGAAAACCTTACTCCAATCAAAATACTGAGCCAAATAATCACCAAATGACTGCCAGATGACTCTCTCACCATGCCTCATTAGCCTACGAGAGCCATTAATAGGCTAATCCTGCCGATATGTCAATGTCGACTAGAAGGGGACATTATAGATACCAAAACATCTTTTGACATCCAAGGGCTTGAGACTGCATATAACTCGTCCATCTACTGACACTATCTCATTAGTAGAGTTGTAATGCTTAACACAAGACATCACGAACTCTACACAATGAACTGAGATAGGTATGGAAGTGGCCTCAAGTAGCCTGGACTGCTGAATGTTCTGAAGTATCGAATCTCTTATCTTGACAGGATCTAAGACTGCTTCTGGAAGTACCTTATGTAGATTCGTATCAACTGTCCTGATGAAGTCGTGAGTCAAGATTGACTTGGTCTTGAATTTGAGCTGAGTGTATTGCATTTTGAAAAATTCGCCTGTTGACTGTGAACACGACTATATTCTGACAAGTTTTCTGGAAAGCTAAAAATAGCCTATCAAAGGGCAATTTTCACGAAAAAATCTGAGATATGGGTTTTGTCTAGAAAAAGATTTTAAGACAACCGAGAAAGTCAGAAATGTGAAAATTTGACTTCTACTGGACCATGCAAGGAATTTTCAGTCGAGAAAATTAGAGCCTCGAGAACTGATGCTCTGGAGTAAATTTTCCTAAAAAATTTTAGCACATTGGTTTCCTCGAGGGAGGTATTTTTAATCAACCTAAAAGATTTGTTTTGTCAAAATTTGCCTATTCTTCAAACATGCGAATGGAATTTGAGACAGAAGATTTAGTTTTTTGATGTTTTTCTTCTGCTAAAATCGCCAATTTCTCTTGAATTATGCTGATGAATTTGGACTTGCACCTGCAAAAGGAATGTTTTGATGTCTTCAAACTTGATTGCTAATGAAATCGCCCAACTTTGAAGGAAAATTTGCCTCTGCTCTGAAGAATTACGAATTTACTCAAGCTGTATGAATAAAATATGATGGATGCCATGAATAAATAGAGCAAAATCGCACCATAAAGGATGACTGCAAGATTTTAAAACCCTGACTGAAAAAGAATGATTATGATTGGACCCCCTCCAGTTGAACTGATATTGACACGGAGTCCCGAATTAAAATAATAATAATAAAAATATTCATCTTGCCTTTACATGCGAATTTGAGTTTCATCATTAAAAAGGCGCCAATAATAAACTATTGAAGAAAATCTCCATTTAATGCCTTAGCATGCAAAATAAATATAAAATATTATTTTAATTAGTTAGCAAAAAAAGCATAGCATCTGGATGCACTCGGCAAACTTCACTGATTCCGAAAAGTCTTTATTTGACCCTCTAGGCGTCAATTTGCACAAGTTATGAGATTTTTTGCTAATTTCCTACTTTATAGTTGACTGCAAAGTTACAGTCGACCATGTTCAGCTCTGATTTCTGAGTGACTAGGTGATGCTATAACTGAGTTGAGATATCCATTGCAAAGCCTGCAGAGCAAGGATGAAATGTCTGCTGGGAGCTGCAACTGCTAAAATCAACGTTTGAGACCTCAAAAAATTAGGCGCCTTTGATTAAATTGATTCAAGGTCTCCAGACTCCATTTCGCCATTCTGCCATCTGACGCTTCAAACTGCCGCTGACAGCAAACGATGAACCCTGTTGACTAGATGATAGGCTCACTGCGTGATTGGAAGTATTCCGCATCCAATGACTATATGTAAGGCACCTGAAAGCTGCATTAGGGACCCCAAAAGCAAGGGTGCCCCTAGCCTGTGAAGGCTCAAACGCCATTTTATAAAAAATGCAACTTTCATCTGAATACCCTACTTTGAACCTTGATATCGGGAATTGGAGTGCTCCGATTCGCGCACCATCTGTCTCATTGTGTAGCTAGATCAATTTGCAAGAGATGTTTCTGGAGGTGACGAGGCGGGAAAAGAGAAGGGCGCCTTTTCCAAGGTGAAATGTACACTCCATAGTCATTTTTTGTCTGTCTTCACTTCTCAGCGCTCTACATAGACCTCGCACGTACAAGCGTTTGCCAAATCCTGAAGGCTGATGGCTGGGCTCGTTGGATAGCTAGAGTAATTGCGCACAAGTCTCATGAAGACTGCAAAAGCTAAAAACCCCATCTGGCAGGCCTAAAGGCTGGGCGCCCCTGGCCTACAAAGGTACAAGTGTGTAATATTATATTTTTCCACCCTATGATTTACGTGTTTGGTAGAATCTCTGCCACGATCACTCAGAATGTCGGATTGACTTGCGAACTGGTGCTCTGCGAAGCTAGGCTAGATTAGAAAAGATCTTAGGAAGATGACATCTGCAAATTCAATCATCTAAGGAGCCAAATTCAAGGGTGCCCCTGGGCTACAGGGGCGCAAAAAGTTGTGAACTGACAATCCTCTGTGACATGCAACCTCGTGTACCTTCAACTTTTGACTTCAGTTACTGGAGTTCTGCAACTCGGATGACTTCGCCGGATAGCTCGTTGGAAAGCTGGGCTAATTCTGAAGAGATTGAATGCATTTACAAGCAAAAGCAACAAGATCTGGGCCTTCAAAGAGAAGGGCGCCCCTGAGCTATAGGGGCGCAGATTTGCTTTCTGCTAAAAATCTTCATCTATTTGATCTCTATAATCACTGTTCTGGCCACTGAAATGACCATGCAGGAGTATAATCTCATCATGAAGTGCTTCTCCATCATGATATGTCCTGCTTTGAGTCCCAGGTTCAGGTTCTGACCTTCAGGTACTCACCAATTGCTGTTGATGACTTACATGACACTGACCAAAGTCCATGCTTTGACTTCTGAAAAACTATATTTTGACCTCATTTTAGCAAGGTTTAGACTCTTTTAAGCAAAATTCCTTAATGAAGCAAAAAAAATGGTTTGGGTACAATATACTATTCAACAACAGAGTAAATGTTTTAAAGTTAGAGAAGCCAAAAAACCCGTGTTATATTTATAATTATGAATTTCATTTCATGTGGTTTGGGCTTCAGATTTCTGTTATTTTGCAGGAACTAATTTATTAACTATGTTAAGTTCAACACTTTCATATCTTTTGTGCCATTTGTATGAATGGAAACTAAGACATATAGGAGCTTAGTCATAGTACTTGGCGAATCTCATCCATGAGATTCAAATTTCACCGAATTTCATCCAAAAAAAAAAAAAATCGTTTAAATTCGTGAATTTATTCATATGGTATACCAGTAACATCTCCATCTTTTTGTAATGATTTCAAATCTGTTTCTTATGGGTTGCTGTTGACTATGGAAATACTTGTGGGAATAAAATAGAAGCCATTCACGAGCAAATGGGTCGGCTCTCCCGTCGAAGATTGGTATGAGGTTGGTAATGCTTCATTATGATCATCACAATGTGATCATGCCGTGCACAGATGGCCTCTTGCAACGTGCTCCACCCTTGTTCATTCTACAAGCTCTAGTTGGCCCCTGCCACATCAACATCTCTATCGTAGTGGCGTTTCCCATTTGCACAGCTTTTATGATCAAATGTGAATAAGCAGAATTTTAATTCTAATTCAAGCAAATAGACACACCATATACCTTGGGAAAACCCTCCACTCAAGGGCAAAAAACCCAGTAACAATATATCACTTATATATTGAATATCAAACAACAATGATCTTTACAATGAGGCTGATTACAAGGCCAAACAGCAGCATCACACTTGATGCAATAACAGATTATTATCTTCCTCTTTCTAGATATCGAATTCAGTCTCCTTGAATAACTTCAATCTGCTTTTGAACCAATTCACACTTCTTTATGAACTCGCACTTGTGAATGAAGGAATGAATGTAATTGATGCCTTGAATGAATGAAGTGAACTTATATAATTACAAGGTGAGGAAGAGGTCGCACCTCTTCATGAACAAGGTTGGCCACAATATGAAATTGTATTTACAAATAATGGTGCGAATTACAAGGAGAGTCGGCCAAAAAATGAAATATAATACTTTTACAAGTGAAGCGCCTCTTCACTTCAATAAATTCAATAAATGAATAGCCATTAGGCTATATGAAATTTATTGATCAACAACAAGGTGGAAGTATGTAGCCCGAAGCTACGACATCAACAATTTGAGGTGTGATAGGATGGTTAACTTTAAGGCTAGGCAAAATAGATTTTTGAAAATAATTTTTTTACATTCCAAATATTTTGTTTTGACAACAGTGTAGACTATTATTTGTGATATTTCTATAACCAGCTTAGTGGATTCCACCTATTGAATATTGTTATTACTTATAACCTAGTAAAAGACACTAGGTACCATATTGAGCAATTACTATTCAACAACAGAGTAAATGTTTTAAAGTTAGAGAAGCCAGAAAACCTGTGTGATTTATTAATAATTATGAATTTCATTTCATGTGGTCTGGGCTTCGGATTTCTGTTATTTTGCAGGAACTAGTTTATTAACTATGTTAAGTTCAGCACTTTCATATCTTTTGTTCCATTTGTATGAATGGAAACTAAGACATATAGGAGCTTAGTAACAGTACTCGACGAATCTCATCCATGAGATTCGAATTTCACCGAATTTCAACCAAAAAAATAAAATTGTTTAAATTTGTGAATTTATTCATATGGTATACCATTAGCATCTCCATCTTTTTGTAATGATTTCAAATCTGTTTCTTATGGGTTGCTGTTGACTATGGAAACACTTTTGGGCATAAAATAGAAGCCATTCACGAGCATATTGGTTGGCTCTCCCGTCGAAGATTGGTACGAGGTTAATGCTTCATTATGATCATCGCAATGTGATCATGCCATGCACAGATGGCCTCCTACAATGTGCTCCACCCTTTCCCATTCTGCAAGCTCTAGTTGGCCCCTGCCGCCATCAGCATCTCTGTCATAGTGGTGTCTCCCATTCGCACAGCCACATGCAGCGGCGTCTCCCTCTTCACTAGATCTCTCCTGTTGATCACCGCCGCAATGGCCTCTGTTCTTATAAATATAAATATTTATTACAATTAAATCTTAAATGAATAAATTCAAAATAAATTTGCAAATTTATTCATAATCTTATACGGTAATAAAGATTATAATTGTAATAAAAGAAAGGACAAATAAATAAATTTGCTCGCTGTCGAAAAATGTTGGCAGCTTTTGGTCTTGCTGCCTCTGTAGCCTCTTTGACGTCGTGAGCTACTTGCTCTCCTGACAATGGAAGAAATCTTTGCGTTTTGACTCAAGTTTGCGATGGGGATGTGGTGCCAATTCAAGTTGGGCAGACTTCCACGCAAATGCCATGGGCATGCCCTAGATCAGCTAGGGTTATCGGAATATTGTGCTCAGACAACAATAGGTCACCTCAAAATCCTCTTTTGAGCTCTTTAAATCCAAATCTTTGCTCAGCGAATGGGTCTTCTGGCTCGATGGCATTAAAAACCAAGCTAGGTCCCTCCTTTAGGGATGTTACCATCGGTTTGCATTAGGAAAAGAAATTTAAGTTGGCAGATTGGGACGTCCGGCCATTGAAGGGCAACCAAACCAATGATGTGCAAGGGGCCTATATGGCCAGCCCCAAAACCCTTATCAAGAAGGCTTCTTCCTCTCCCGTTTTGGTTTTTTCTGAGAAACTCAAGAAGGAGGTTGTTGAGGGGGAGCAGTTTTTTGCTTCTAATGGTTTGATTGGGCGATTCAATCGTCTTTGGCCAAAATTACCTGACTTACATGACTGGATTTCATCAACATGGCAACCTATGCTCAAAGGAAATGTAGAAGTCTACCCTTGTGCACAAGGGTTTTTAATTGTGGTCTTTGATTGCAGGTTGGATAGGGATGCCATTCTGCAAGAGAAATGGTGTTGGGGGCAAAGCTTGCTTTTTCTCAAACCATGGTTTCCAAAATTTAATCCTACCACTGAATCCTTCTCTGTGGATCCTGTTTGGATTTGTCTACCGAATCTCCCATTACAATTTTGGTTTGTAGATTGCATTCAGGCGATTGACAATTCTCTGGGTTGCTTCCTGGCAACGGATTCTGACACTTCCAATTTCACCCACACAACATTTTCCCAAATTATTGTTGACATGGACACCCCAAAGGAACTACCTACAGATATCACTTTCAAATTTGCAGATTGTAGCTGGACTCAACTTTTGGATTATGAAGGTTTGCCTTTCCAATTCAGGAAGTTGTTTGAAATAGGTCATATGGCCATTTCCTATTCCAAATTAGTTAAAAATTCAGCACAATAGTCTTGGTGGTCTGATGCCCCTCCTGCACCATTATTCAATTAAAGCGATGGTTGAAGAATCAAAATCTTCACTGTGGCATGAATCTACCTTTAATAATGGGGTTGGCAAAACCAAAGAACCTCAAGCTTTGGATCACTCTTTGGAGGCAAAGGTGGATCAAAAGCAGCCTCTTCAAACAGACACAAGAGGTGTAAATCCATCGGACGCGATTCCTCAGATTGCAACCTCGGTTCCAAATGCCAAGTCTCCCTCAAAAGTTGTTGTGGGTGGCATGATTTCTTCCATTCCAGTGATGCTTCATTGATAGTATTTCAATCTAATGGTCTCACAAGTTTGCATAATAATGTGGATGGGGAGAAGGAGTGGCATGAAGTACAAAACAAGAAAAAGAAAATCTTGAAGAATGAGTTAAATTGGATTAAAGCCTGCTTTTTCTCAAACCATGGTTTCCAAAATTTAATCCTACCACTAAATCCTTCTCTGTGAATCCTATTTGGATTCATCTACCGAATCTCCCATTACAATTTTGGTTTGCAGATTGTATTCAGGCGATTAGCAATTCTCTGGGTTGCTTCTTGGTAGCGGATTCTGACACTTCCAATTTCACCCACACAACATTTTCCCGAATTCTTGTTGACATGGACACCACAAAGGAACTACCTGCAAATATCACTTTCAAATTCGCGGATCAAGCTAGACTCAACTTCTGGATTATGAAGGTTTGCCTTTCCAATGCAGGAAGTTCTTTGAAATAGGTCATATGGCCAATTCCTGTTCCAAATTAGTTAAAAATTCAGCACAATAATCTTGGTGGTCTGATGCCCTCCCGCACCATTATTCAATTAAAGCAATGGTTGAAGAATCAGAATCTTCACTATGGCACGAATCTACCTTTAATAATGGGGTTGGAAAAACCAAAGAACCTCAAGCTTTGGATCACCCTTCGGAGGAAAAGGTGGATCAAAAGCAGCCTCTTCAAACAGACACAAGAGGTGTAAATCCATCAGATGTGATTCCTCAGATTGCAACCTCGGTTCTTGTTGATGTGATTTTCGTGACCGCACCAACACAGAATAAAGTTGCCAACGGCTACCCTATTCTCTCTTGATCAAAGTATCCAGCACGCTAAGATTGCGAGAGAGTTCGTGCGTTCAACTCCAAGGTTCCTTCAGTGCAATAGAATACCCTCAGTTGGTTCGATGTGTTTTTGCTGGTATTTCAAGGGGACTTACACAATTGGTTGGCAGTAGGCAGCAGACAGCAGATTAAGGGCTTTTGTGTAGTTCGAATGATTTGTCTGGTAAATGCAAATTTCCTAACACTAACCAGAGATGAACTGAATTTAAATGAGTGTAGGGCCTTAAGAAGTTTATGTTCTATCTAAGGACGGGACGTGGGATCAATCTCAACAGACTTCAACCAGACTCTGCTCCACCTCACGTTGGACAACTTACACAAAGTCGGTCAATCTTCAAGGGAGTGACGAGAGGTTTTCAAATTACAACTCAACATGTAAGTACCATCAGAACGACGCATACAAACACATGAATCACAATCGAAGTTAAGTTTTGCAATGTTTCTAGTTGACCACACAAGGCAAACTTGCTGTTAGCAAGCTGCTAGTGGTATGGATCAAAATGAAGCTGCCTTGACTAACACCACAAATCCACAACTAACATCTACTTACATGAAAATGAAAACTACTCTAAATTAAGTTACTCCTTGAAGTGGAAGGGATGAAGAAACCTTGCTAGCTGATCATAACAAAGATGAATTCACCATCAATGAAAGCTTCTTTTTATTATGATAGTTTTTCACAACAATCTCTTACAAAGTTTTCAAAGGAAAACTTTCCTTCTCCTTCAAACTATACTATGCTAACAAGATAAGCTATCCCTCTGCTCTACTCTCTAGTTTGATCTCTAAGCTAATGAGATACAAATGAGGGGGGATGCCCCTTTATATAGCTGGCCAAGTCCAGTGGACGGCTCAGATTACAGTCAAATGAAGGGCTCAGATCGAGCCACATAAGCCCTAACCCTAAAAAGAGGAGTGGAGTAATAAATGAACAATTAATGTCCACCATCCTCTAGAAGATTCCCGTTTGTAAACACGTTCACAATGTTCTTCTTTCTGATTGCAAACTGGATGAGTTTGATCATCATTGCTTCAACTTCTTGGAAGGGTATGGCAGGCACGTTCTTGATCTGACTCCAAGGCGACAACTTCTTTCTCCTGCTCGACGATGATTTTCCTCCTTGATGTTGTTCTTCAACTTTGAAGTATTTGATGGTGACCATTAACGCTTGGGTTTCCATCTTTCCCTCCATCCCAAGCTTTGAAAACATTTCTTCTTTGCCACTCGCCTGATTGCGTCGGGTGCAACACTTAGCCATTTCTTCCAACATGCAACTTTTCTTCTTTCGAGGTTGTAACGTTGTCTTGGAGTATCCGTTCCATCTCTTTAAGTCATCACCATTTGGTCTCGACATTCCTCCTACAAAACAAGCAAGGAGAAGAGCATCAGAACACTTCATAATTATAACTCACCCTACTTACCTAATTTTCGTACTTTGACTCCCAAGGCCTGAGTGATCTCCGGATTTGACAGGGTTCATCGTTTTTCTCTAGCCAACTTTGCTTTCTTCATGATTCTTCAACATCTGTAGGCTGGGGCATATAACACCTGTGCATCATATTTCAATGCCTTAGACAAATTTCATCTTCTTCAAGGGCGTATTTAAGAGATGCATTTTTAAAATCATCTTTTGAGAGTGTTAACTTCAACTGCATCTTCTTCAAGAAATTTATTTTATCAGCTGAGGCGTTGAAATCTTGATCTTATTCATCTCTGACTTGAGAAGATTCGACTTCGTGAAGAAAATTGAGCAAATTCACCTAGGCAATCACTTCAAATTCATCATTCGAGGCATTTTATCTTCAACAAAACATTTTATCCTTCCCGCCTTAGAAATTTTTAAAATTTTCCCCTTACAAAATTCATCAATTAGGTGCCCATGGAAAACCTTCATCTCGAAGGCCTTGGTGAAGTGTGGAAGACCTTAAAATCCATTCCTCATCGCATACGTCCAATACCCAGAAGAAAATTCCCTTCAGAAGGCGTCGAATCCATGGGTCTACAAACGAAGGGGTACATTTAATTTTTGAATTTAAACCTTAGAAAAATATTTGTCGACAAATTTATTCTTTATTCTTCACATCTGGGCATATTTTCTTGTTGGGCCTTGAAAATTTTCATCAACTTTGTGAAGCTGGAGTATTTGACTCATCCTTGCCAATTTTATCCATGCCTTAACAAATTTCATCATCCCCTGTCAAGCTTAGGCATATTTCTCTAGAGGTGGAATAAATTTCAACACTTAGAAAAAATTTCAAATTTCTTCTCCAAACCAAGGGCGCATTTGCTAGGTGCTACTTTCAATTTTCCACACTTAGAATATTTTTCAAGTGTCCCTCCTTACCTTGGGCGCATTTTGACCTTGGAGCTTCCAATTTCTACGCCTTAGAAAATTTTTGGTGCCATCATGCAAGTTGGGCGCATTTTACTAGTAGAGCTTCCATTTTTGCATACTTAGAAACTTTTTAAGTCACGCTTCACAAGGTGGGTGTATTTTGCACATTGAGGTGGATTTATTTCCAACGCCTTAGTCACTTTTACTCCACCAACCTCACCTTTATCTTGGACGCATTTAGCATGTTGAGAGGGAATCTCTACTTAGCACGTCTTGGAATCCTTTTATTTGTCTTCACCTTGCATGGGCGCATTTGAAGGGGGAAGGTGGACTTAACAACGCCTTAACTCCTTTTCTTCCACCTTGTCTAGAGATGGGCGCATTCAAGGGGTCAAGGAGGACTTAACTCATACTTAGAAAATATTTCTAGCTTCTCCTTGAGGGTGCATTTAGGGGGTCAAGTAGGATTTGAGTCCAGACTTAGAATTTTTTTACTTCATGCCTCTTGTAGTTGGGCACATTTTGCATGTGGAGGAGGATATTTTCCATACTTAGAATTTTCTCAGCCTCCATCACCTTGAGGGCGTATTTAGGGGGTGGAGGTGGATTTAGCAATGCCTTGGAAATTTTTCATGGAGCTCATGCTGGAGATGGGCGCATTTGAGGGTCAAGCTGAACTTAAGTCCAGACTTAGACAATTTTTCTCACCTTCACCAGCCAGCTCAGGATGAGGGCACATTTTGATGGTGACAGTGGACTTAACTCCAACACTTAGAAAACTTTCATCCTCCCGCCAGCTTGATCTTAGGCGCATTTGAGGGGTCAAGCAGGATTTTTGTCAGACTTAGAACTTTTCTCAGCTGCTTGCTCATGCCTTACTATATTTAGTAAGTTTCTGGTTTTCCCTCTTCTGAAGCTTAGATTGATTTGAAATTTTAACCATAGGATCCTCATGACCTAGCTAGTCTGTTCACATTGTCTCCTCGAGCTGACCTGCTATTTATAGCATGTTTCTGAAGGTGGTTTACTATTTATAGCAACTGTCTGATTTTGCTACTTCCCCAACTCCGTTTGACTTGAAATTTGAATGTCGTGACCCTCATCGGTAGACTTGTCCGTTCACACTGGCGCCTGCTGCTGATTTACTATTTTTAGCTTGTTTCTGGAACGCCTTACTATAAATAGTAAGTGCTCCGATTGCCTTCAAATTTTACTGGTGGATAGCTTGAAAGATACTAATCGCAGTGGGATACACCGGTTTTCGAAAATTCTAGCATTTTACCCCTCATTTTGGGTCCTGAAGCTGGAAACCCTAATTTGACTTGCATGTCTATCAAATGACCTTCGTTTGACCTCGTTTCTGCTGCATGCTGATCAGTTTGTGATTCTGAAGTGCTGGGAGGGGGCTGCCAGAGTGGATCTGCTAAAAATAGTAAGTTCCCGGAAAAGTGATTTTTTTGCCTTACATGTCACATCACTGCGTAGCTCTTGAAAAACCCATAAAGAATAACTTGACATGCGCTGAAAAGCCCTGCATGCAAACCCTAAAAATAGCCTTTGAAGATGGCTCTTGAAAAAGTCATGATCCTGGTTTGCATGTTATACCACTACGAAGCCCTCGAAAAACCCACAAGGAATGTTCAAACATGCAAAGAAAATTTCAACATGCAAACCCTAAAAATAGCCCCTGAAGGCCAAACACTGAAAGTCATCGTCTCATTTTGCATGTTATATCACTGTGTAGGTTTTAGAAAACCCAGAAAGAATCTCCAGATATGCATTGAAGAACTCCACATATAAACCCTAAAATCTGCTCCCGAAGCTGAACTTGCTAAAAATAGACAATTGTCTGTTCTGGCTCAAAATTTGCAGACAAACAACTTGACATGTTCTGGATGCAGTGTGACTATCGGAATTTCATAAGTGTTGAGAAAATGCCCCAAATTAGGTACTTACTAAAAATAGTAAGTTGTCAGAATTCACTGAAATTTTGTTGGGGACCTGCTGGGAGCATGCTGACTGCAACACCAAGGTTAGATTTCAACTTGATTATTCCATTTGACTTCAAATTGACTAGAAAGTTCAAAACCCTAATTCTATAGACTTAGCCAAAATCCCACGTTTAAGGCGGGCACATCCCCGGAAAGGCAGAGAGAGAGAGAGAGAGAGAAAACCAAAGCCAAAAGACGAGGAATGGAGGAAAAATTAGGGGGTCCCCATTTGAAATGGGGTGATGTGTGAAAAGGTCACAACAGTTCCAAATGCCAAGTCTCCCTCAAAAATTGCTGTGGGCAGAATGATTTCTTCCATTCTGGATGATGCTTCATTGACAGTATTTCAATCTAATGGTCTCACAAGTTTGCATAATAATGTGGATGGGGAGGAGTGGCATGAAGTACAAAACAAGAAAAAGAAAATCTTGAAGAATGAGTTAAATCGGATTAAGATGCAATTGCAATCCCACATCAAATTTGGTGTTGATGGTGAGTAATCTGCTATTTTTACCAATTCTGTAGTTTTCTCTGATTTAGGCAACAAAAATTAGTAGAAAATATGGCTGAATAAATACTTACAGATGCAATCTTGCATGTTGGCCATGGTGGCTATCTATGTAAACTTTTCATTTTTAATTAATAAATTCTCTCCTACTAATAAAAAAAAGAAGATTATAATTGTAATAAATATTTATATTCATATTTAAAAACTGGCTACATACAATCTAAAACACATATAGGAACTATTCATAATGTTAAAATTTAATATTTTAAAATAAATAAGTTAAACTTTGATTATAATATATTTATTATTTAATATATAATTTAATTTATTTATTATTTATATATTAATAATATTTAAAATTTAAATTATATTTTTAAACTTTTTTTTTTTTGGTATGTAAATGGATTTTTATTGATATCAGAAAAAATTACATTCTGCCACTATTGAGGCCACAATCGGGGGACCTCATCCCCGACATTTTCTCTATGACACCTTTAGCCTCCTCCATTTTTCTTGCCACCTTTGAGCCACCTTTTTCTGGAGCTGAGTCATGGTTACTCTTTCCTTCCAACTTCTGCGCTTTTGATGCTGATCTTAAAGTCATTTGGTGCTTGGGATGTTTCTTCCTTTTTACCTCTGTCCAAACTTGCTCTAGTTGCGGAGGAGAACAATCAAATGACCTTGCTTTGGAATGTGATGCCAATGAAGATGCTCATGGTTTGGGGGAAATCTCAAAGTTTGAGGGAGATGTGGTTGCAGGAGCAGCGAAGACGTCCCCAAGTGAGCCAAAGACACCAAGCTGAGCATTTGGCAGATCTTGATAGCAATCAGTTGGAGCATTTTGTGTGCTTGAATGAGTTATTGCTGAATCTTGAGGCAAGTCAGACTCAATTTGAGAGTTAGGTTGTATAACATAATGTTTGGGTTCTTCCCCAATCCACCAGGTGGGCCTTCCCCCAGAATCTCGCTTGTGGGTGCATACCTTCTGACATTGGGGCGTGGAGTGGTCAATTGAGAAGCACTTTCTGCAACGAAAGGCTATTCTTTCATAATCCACAGGTTGCCTCCAGCAACGATCACCAACCTTCATTGTGATCTCCGTTGGTAGACCATTGGAGAGATCCATTTCCACACAGATACGCGCATAGGTGGAACTTTGGTATTTCAATGTTTTTTTGAATTGTAATGAAACTTTCCTAACCCATTGCCAATGGCTTGCAAACAATCTAAGAATTGAAATGGAAGATAAGGCAGTTGCACCCAGAAAAAAAGCAGTAGAAAATGTTTTAGTTCTTGGATCAAATGACGGGTACCAAGGTTTCATGCACAGAAAGTCACCTTGGTACACCCATGGACCATTTTTTAGCACCCATTCTTTGTTGTCAATAGATTCAAATTCAATAATAAAAAACCCTCTGGCGTAGGGAAACAAACAAATTTCTTCCTCCATAAACTCATTCTAGGTGTCATAAATCCAATAGTGCAAATTGCTCAATTTCGGCCATACCTTAGCGAATTTGCAAATTAAGGCATTTGTTTGCAAAAAATCTTCTCGATCTTTAACTAGTTCATCCATCTGGATCTCAGGTATAGAGGACGCATGTGAAACCCTAATTGCAGGTCCATTATGCATAGAGGCTGCGATACCATTGGTGCCCTTTGGAGATGATGATTGGTGAGGCAAAGTGTAATGTCCCCTTCTCAAATGTGATCGTTGCAGTTGATCGTTAGCCTATTCCGGAGACCCGTAGGCTACTCGGATGGTGAAATTAGGGTTTCCTAATTTTGAGGAGGTTGTTGCTTGAAGTTTGGAAATCGGATTGCGGATTCTTTCTGGGTTTTCAGAGAGCTTCGCGGTGGTATGTTCAGTTTGGCATTTCGGGCAACTTCATGAATTTACTATTTTTAGTAAATTCTATTTTTGGCAGTGGATAGGTTGGGTTCAGTTCAGTTGGTCTTCTTCTCCAGATGGTTCAGTTGGCAATATTGTTTTTGGCCCTTGGGTGCATTTTTTATGGAGAGATAAGTATTTTCACATTATAATATTATAATTTAATATTATAACGCCCCCCTTGCCTAGCATTATAACTTTATGTTGTTCTTAAAAAGGGGACTTGATGGGTAAGCTCTTCATTGAAAAGATAAATTATATTTTTGAGGCCAAATTATGGATTAAGTAAAAAGGACGCCTACTTGAGGAAAGGATGATTTTTAAAAAAAGGCGAAATATTTGACTAGGGGAAAAGGACGCCACTTTTTGGAGGGAAGATGTGTTGAATTCAAATTTAGGGTTTGAGCGCCCTTCTTGAAGGTTCTAGAAGGCTCTTCTCATATCTATTTATTCAGGCCTCAGCTCTTCTTTTGGGATCTTTTGTCGACTATACTGTTATGCTGCTGGAATGTCTTCAGTCAAGCTTCGAGGAAAGCATACCTCCTAGCATTGGGCTCATCTTCTTGCTTGAAAGATAGCAACAAGTTGAGAATTAGATTGTAGTTGGGTTGTTTAGCATTGTAGTTGAGTTTCATTGCATTTGGTAGCTGTTATTCAAGCATTTTGTCATATTTCAGAGTTGCTGATGTTGCATGGCTGTAGGTAGTTTTCATTCATATATCAAAAAATAAAAAAAATATTGTTCTGGGTGTTTGTCATATCATCTTTTCTACTTGGGGCGACCCTACTTGCAAATTTGTGGAATTTTTAATGAAGTTTCGGATTTTTCCTAGCTAAATCGCCCCTACAAGAGGGCCGTACCATTTGGGAATACCTTGGGATTTGTGCAAATTAAATGGGAGCTGTTTGGTGAGGTTTTAAGTATTCATTTTGGGTGCCTTCATCCTTAGAGCAATCTGCAATTCGTTTCATGTCATTAGAGTGAGATTTGAGCAAGATATGAGCATTTGAGTGAGTATTATGTTGCAGATTTCTTCATTTTTGGTTGCAGGTCTGATATATCAGAATCAAGAAAGTTGTCCCTTTGGTTGGGATTGAGCTTTGGAAGTCACATTTGGTATTGGGAAGACATAATATTCAGTTGCAGCAATGAAGAACTTGAAAATTCTAGATCTAAATGAGCATTCTGACATATTGTAAGCTGTTAGTAGTACTATCAGCCATTCTTCTCCTATCTCTCATTTAATCTATTGTATTTCCCACTGAATAAGTGGAAGAGGCTGGCTTGCTGCCTATTTGCTTTCAGTTAAGTAGTTTAGGGACCCTCTGACCATATGCTCGCCATCTCTCGACGCCATTCTTGGTTAGAGTTACTTGAGTTCATCATGCATTGATCCTCTGACCATATGCTCGTTTGCACAGGCGCATTCTTGGTTAGAGTTCCTTTCAAGTTTGCATCTGCATTAGACCCTCTGACCGATGCTCACACCTTGCCCACATTGGGATCCTGGTGTACATTCTGGTTAGAGTTGTTTTCCGCATTGTTTTGGTTTAGAGCTAACCTTAACGGGTGTGTGTTGAATTGTAATTGCATTGTAAAAAACAAAAAAAAATTGTCCGGCTCTTTACACAAAGCTTCCTTCCGCTGGGCGTCCTCAGCCCCAAACTTCTGGCGCATGCCCTATCGAAAGGTCCCAGAGCGGGGAGAATGGCAAAGGGTAGGCTATGTGTTCGCATTGATGTCTCGCACCACCTCCGTGAATTTGCGCCCATCACTGAGAGAAAGAGGGTTCCATTTGAGGGCAGCAGTCGCCTTTCCACCCAAGCCCTCACGCAGCACATTGGAGCCATCTTCGTCGTGCGAATGGAGCGAAGCAGCAGAGATGGGAGTAGAGCGAAACTGGTGAAGCGTTTTTGTAACTAGTTTTAAGAATAACTCTAAATTATTTTTAAACATATTTTGCTTTGTATTTAGCTTTATTAATATATTTAAAAATAATTGTATATTAATATTATTTTTCACTTAGTATAAGTTTATTACTTATATTTTAAAAAAATAAAAAATTATAAGGCGAATTTAATCCAATTTTTTTACTTTTCTATTTTTTTCCTTGCCAAACTTCATCCAAATTCCAATGTTGCCGAACTCAAATTCGAATTCAAACTTTGTGACTTAGTATAGGAGTATAACATTTCTTTGATTGTAATGGGAGATGGCAATTACAACATTGCTTTTTGACCATAGTTTGCAAGTTCTAATAATATAGTGGATTGCAAAGATTGATTAACACTGTTATGTACATCATCAATATTCTACACCAGAATGCTAGGTTATGTAAAATATAGTTGAATCAGATGTTTATCCTTAGAAAATTAGTAAATGTTGCAATGAAGCTCAGATTTTGCTTCTGTACATAACCCAACTCACATATGCTGAACACATTTTATTAGCTCCTATGTAACACTCTTTGATGTTGATTATCCTTAACTTTTCTTGATATCTCAGATTGTCCATTTTATTAAAGGCGTTTCTCTTGTAGCCCTTACTATCTACTATAAATTCTTTCATCTTTTTAAAATATGAGCATGTGGAGACTAGATGTTCCTCATTTCTCTGTTTATTTATTTCAAATATGTAATGTTTTCATATTGTGTGACTGATTTAACTAAGTTGTTTTCTTCACAGGAAGTGAGGCCTTTCTTGTCAAGTGCTCATGAAGCTTTTCTCAAGTAACCCGATCTATTAAACATCCTTTGTTCTTTGAAGGATCACTCAGTATATGCAAAAGCAGAAAATGCCTTAGTGGATAATCAAGAAGAAAATGATGCCTTAGTTGATAATCAAGGAGAATCTGTTCCCTCTTTGGTTGAATTGGGAAAGTTGTGGCAGGCTCCGCTTTTTGAAATATCATTCCATAGCCATGTGAGAGAAGAGTCAGTCCAAGGTAATGATCAGTTTTCTAAGATGCTCATTCTTACCTCAGCATTTTCTGACTTGTAGAAGATGTTATTGAACTTCTTTCGATTTAGAAATTTCCAAGTTGTGGCTTACCACTTTAGCTCACCTCTCAGTAATGTCAGCCATTTGTCTGTTCCAATCTTTTTATGTTTGCTTAACAAAACTGTTTGTTTGTATCATAAATATAAAAAAATAAAAATCTCATTGAAGGCAGAATTGTGTGTGCGAAGCATGCTTCTTACATTACATCATAAAACAATAGGTGTAGTTTAAAGAATATTACAGATGATATTTTAGCAGTTACACGACCCTTTCCTTGATATTTGCAAGGAGAGTTAAAATAACAGATTTGCATATACGTCTAGAGATTTGACACTTTCTAAATATATTCATTCTAGCAATGATATGAGCAGCTAAATATTTTGGGAAAACCTCAATCTCTCCCAGTTGTAGACTTGAATTCTAAAACATGTTTGCACCTTAGACTGCCAGAAAGTATATGGACTGTTTATGGGTTTCTTCCTTCTACTTCTGGCAAACCAGACAAGCCTTGTTGGACTTAACCCAGATATCTTCAGTCTACCAGCAGCAACCAGATTCTGATGGATATGTGGCCAATGAAGAACAAGAACTTTGAATGCTACCTGTGCATTTCAAATGGTTTGGCATCATTTTGCAACATGCATTTTATTTTTAGTCATGACAATAATAGGGGATAGGTCAAGGATTACATAAAGGAGTGTCTTAATGCTGAAAAGGGATTGACTTAAATACATTGGTAGTCTTGCTAAGTTGGCCTTTGAGCTTCAAATTTCATTTGAAATAGAGAAGTGACTAATTTTTAGTCAAGAGGCAACACAAGTGTTTCATTATTTGTCCCTAAGGTCCCAGCATAATAGACTTTTCTTCCTAGCCAAAACCCAACCTGCAGTCCTATTGACCCCAAGAGGAGGCTATAATGCATATGTCTCAACTGAGTTGCTTGGATTAGAGATAGTTATATTCCCAAATCAATTCCCCTAACATTTTCTGGTCTCCTATAAATGCTGAGTTTGGTAGGATGAGTTGTCTACTCCCTTGGAAAAACAATTCCTTTGATTTTTCCTTCAATGCAAGTAGCTTCTAGAGAATAACTTAAGGCAAGGATCTGTCCCCTCTTGACACCTACCAGGAGATTACTAATTACTGCTCAATGATCCTAATATGCTTGGAGATATTAAGGAATTTAAACTAAAAAGAATAAGTTTTTTTTTAATGTATAATCAAGAGGAATTCCTTTCTCAAAGATTGGACATACACAATAGCTCCCTTAATCTTCTGATAATTAGGATAGTTTTGTCTCTCCACATCCGACCATTGTCTGATAACACTTGTAAACCCATTTTTTGTTCCTTTAGGTCAAATTACTTCCTTTTGATTTAAATTGTTTTCCTACGGCATATATAGAACAAATATAAATACATTGTATGTTTACAGAGAAGTGTTATATTTTAACCTATGCATAAAATATGGCTTGGATTGGGTAGATAGGGAGATTCATCAATATCTTGCTTTCCAAGTCTATTAAGTTGCAATCTGCACTGCAGCCTGGCAACAATGATTAAGATACCCTGGCATTTAAGCATATATTCTCGCCCATATGCTCTTTACACGCTCTTTACTGAGATGTAGAAGGTATAATAATTTCTCCTTACATAGACCTAAAAGTTATAAGTCTGTTGAGCCTTTGAAGGCATATAAACAAAATATACTTGAGAAAGATTTGTGCTTTAGCTTTATTGTGATGCAGGCTCAATAATTGTTTGCTTAATTCCCTTGTCAATTATATCACACTAAGTGAAGGTGGTTATTTTCTATGTTACATGGAGTTTTGGAACAGGGGGATGGGTATCGGGGGGCCCAGCTGTGGGCCAAAATTTGGGATTGGTGGCTGACAGTACATATATGTGTGTGTGTGTGTGTATAATATTATAATATTATCAATAGA
Organism: Sequoia sempervirens; assembly: GCA_007258455.2. Lineage (NCBI taxonomy): Eukaryota > Viridiplantae > Streptophyta > Pinopsida > Cupressales > Cupressaceae > Sequoia > Sequoia sempervirens. The sequence continues at coordinate 7,095 of VDFB02091267.1, read as the reverse complement.
TATTTATTAATTAAATGAATTCATATTTATAAGTATTAAACTAATTGACAAAAATATATTATATTTGATTTAAATATAAGTCTCTCCCGCAATTCAAATGTTTTCTTCAACACCAAATTCTCATTATTTCTGACAAAATCTTTTTTTTCAGAGAAGTAATGGTGAAGCTGGGGAATCTGATAACATTGAAAGCTTGATAGCATTGACAACCACCCCACACTCACTGCTTGCTCCACTCTCTAGGTGTTGTGACATACAAATTGAGAAATGTTTGATTACTAACTTCCTAAAGTTAAGATAAGAGAGCGTGGATACAGTTGTTTTCATAGTCTATTTTTCTACCAGTACCATGTAGATATTCCTTCTTTCTTCCAAGGTCAAACTATTTGTAAATGTCATCATGTTGTCTGTATGCTCAAAGCTTTGACACAAATCAAATTATTTATCATGACATAGAGAAACTTTGTTCAGCATGGGGACTTCCTAGGGACATTGGGGAGTACCCTCACGATCCTCTGCAGAGGGGGCTGTCGTCTGCTTTCTTTCCCCTGCAAGCAATGGGAACACTGATTTTATAAAATATTTCCTGCCATTTCTGGTGAGGCCCTTTATCAAAATCCTTGTATTTCCAAGACAAGTCTCTTGTGTATTATGCATGTTAAATGAGAGTTTTGGATGTGTGGAAATCGTTGTAGACCTGGAAAAGCAAGATGAATTGGTTCTATGGCTGAGAAAATCCATGGAACCTAATGATTAGATGTGTAATCTGATGTTAGAAGTTAAAAATTATGATACCAACCCTTTGGATTGCAGAAAGCACTAGAGGGCGAAGAAGCCGAATAGGAGTCAAATGTATTGTTATCTGGGCTCCTCAAGGTAACCAATAACGCAGTAGAAAGGTAACCAATAATGTGGTAGAGGGCTTTAGAGCTATGTTCTGGTGGAGTTAACATTTATTTATTAATATTTTGTAGTTCATCTTTGTAAATGTTTATTAGAACATTAAATCATGCGGCTAAAAAACCTTAGAAGTTAATGAGGACATAATTTTCTGCATTATTGAGTTACTTGAGTTCTAAGTTATTAAAAGGTGTTAAGACGATATAGTCAAATGTTGAAGGTGGCCATGTGTGAGGAATTACTAAAAGTCTTGTGAGAAGTGGATAACAGTGTAGGTGTGAGATTATGTGCAACTAGAGAGCAAGTTGGAAAGGTATAAAAGTGGCATTTAAATATAAAATCTTGTCATAAGTTGGTAAGTTCTGAATTGAGGGAGTTACTCTCAATTAAGTTGATGATATGAAGAATCTAGACTGGCATTGGGGGGTCTTGTCAAAACATAGAAACCTTACACAAAATATTTTAATTGAATGTAATTTTGATGGTCGTGTGTTTTAATTGGGTGATTGTTATTAATATGTTATGGGTCCTCTTTCATAATCAATCTTTATCTATGAATCCATCATGGACAAGGGACAATGGTGTCAATCAAGTTTATTGTCTCACAGGTAGATGGTTTTCATTTTTTATTTGCGTTTGTTTAGAGTGATGACTGCGTGTGTATGGTAGCTAAAGTCCTATGTACCATTTTGTTATTTTATATCTGTGGAATTTTGTTTTTAGCATTTAGGGGTAAAATTTGTTCTTTGACAGGGTCATTTAAACATGCATGCATGCATGCATACATGACATAGGTGTCTGTATTTGGTAACACATTTGCTTCTTTCTTGCTTATTATTTTCCCTAAGAAGAATATCCCAGTGCATGCATACCACTTGTTTATCTGTACAAATGATGTACACTTAATGCACATATTCAGAATGCTAAATTTGATGGCTGTACTTTATATATTCAGGTGAGATTGCACTTAAAGAAGATAAAAATGCTACACGCTCACTTTTCAATACTCTCATTGAAAACAGGAGCAATGATGATGCAATTGCAGAATGTCTCAGCAGCTCCTATATATTACCAAGACATAGCTCCTTTTTAATGGTATAACAGTTTTTCAGAATGAAACTTTGTTCTTTTTAGAAATAAAAGGTGGAAAGTGAAGCAAATGATGTGGTTCTCTGTTGCACCTTATTTTAATTTCATGTTTGTGGCACCTATCAACTACTTCCCCTGATTGTATTTTTTCCTCATACAATAAAGGAATCATTTTCATGTGATTTGAAATTCATAAAGCCATACTGACATGATCTTTGGTCTATTCTGTTTGTCGTTAACATGGTGGAAGTCTGACATGAATCAGATTCATCAACTTATTCCAGGTGAAGATTTCAGGAATAGCTCTTATTATTCATAACATTTAATTATTGTCTTGTTTCTTCTGATATAACTTTTTCACCTTTAAGATTAACTTCTCTGAAACATCAATTCTTATTTCATTAGCTATTTGATATAACTTTTTCACCTTTAAGATTATCAAAAGAAGAGGACAAATAATTTACAGAAGCTGTTTGAATGTATATTTATTTCTCCTTTGGGGAAAGACTAGCCTGGCTTCAAATGCCATTCAAATGCATTGCTTATTGACAATGCAATATTTGTGGCATTGTGCAGCGTGTCCACGCGATAGATTCAACCTTATACTTGTTGACCCACCTTGGGAGAACAAAAGTGTGCACCGGCGATCAATGTATGTATTGTTTCTCAAATAGTTCAACCTTTCCATCTCTCTTGTTTGACTTTTGCAGCAAAATTTGACTTTACTGTTGTCTTGGATTGGAAACTATATAGTGTGCAATACTGTATATTCTGTTACTTTTAAGATAATTTTCAGGAAGCAAGCCTGATACATTTGCTAGTCATATTTTGATTCTCATATATATATTCCTAGCAGTCACTTTCCTTAGAAGGTATGTGAAGAGAAGCCTATAGCAATAAATAAATATTCAAGATGTATAACTCTTCCATCAGCATCATTCAATTAAAGTTTATGCCATAATTTCTGAGTACAGAAGTTTAGGAAGACATCATTTTAGGGTTGAAGGTGATCTACTCTATATGCAGCAACATGAAAACCAAAAATTGCATTAAGGAATTTAAGTGGATGCCTAAAGCACCCAATTGTGTCATAAATCTAGTAGTAACAACGTGTTGTACCCCAAAATTAAAATTTTTGTTACACTTAGACATTTTGAAGAAATGAGAAAGTATTGTTAAAACAGTCAAAAAGGTCAAAATTTGGGTGTGCATGTCTTGCATGGAGGGTTAAAACACAAATTTTTCAATTTCTGACGATCTGGGTCTGCTAAGAGCAGCTTAACCTACAAAACCCAGATCTCAGTTTTTCATCCCTAAATTTTAGGAAAACTGCTATTTTTAGAAATTTTCTCGAAATAGTAAAGTTTTGTGGGTTTTTCTGGGTTTCTTTGAAACGGATACTGGCAAAATTTTCTAAAAATAGAAAGTTGGTCCGACAGGTCCGAACTGATTTTGATTGGCTCAAAATGTGTCCCGATATCCTGGTACAAATACAAAATCTTAAAATAATCAGTTTTGCCCTACTGGGTCTATTCAGCTTTTTCAGAAGCATATCTGGAGTTCCGAGGTCATCAATGGAGGTCATCTGACTGCCAGGTGTCAATGTTAGCATTCAAACTTCCGGCAGAAGGTAAAATGATGAACATGCACGAGGATTGAGGAAGGAAAGTTGAAAAGTCATGAATTTTTCTAACACTGCTAAGTTTGGGCGCCCCTGTTGAAGAAAGGCGCCCACCTTTTTAGGTCACCAGATGAGTGAATTAGGGTTTGGATCCCCAATGGAAGTTGCTCAGTTTTCAGTCAGCTTCGCGATGGATATCCCCGTCAGAGCATCCGACGATCCAGTCTCCAGCAAATTCAAGTCAAAGTGGAGGTATAAAATGAAGATCTGAAACTTGAAGAAGATTGAATTGAGAATTTTTCTAAGTCTGGAGAAACTGGGCGCCCTAAGAAGAGAAAGGCGCCCAACTTTTCAAGGGTGCAAACAGAGGAATTTGCAGTCGAAGTTACAACGGGATGCCTTCAGAATTCAACTGGCTTTGCAGTGAGCTATTCAGCACGACAAACGGAGCTCGCAGTCATCAGATTCAAAGGGTTGAACAGAGTGTCCGATGAGAGGTGAAAAGAGAAATTCAAAGCAAAAGTGAAAAAATCAAAAAAATAAACTAAGTGTTGGTAAACTGGGCGCCCCCAGTCAAGATAGGCGCCCAACCTTTTGAAGGGTAAAAATCCACTTTTTGACAAAAGTGTCTCCAGAGGACTCCTCTTCATTCTCCGTCAGCTTCGCGATGAGCATAGCCATTCAGCAATCCGACGCCCGGAGCTCAAGATTTAACAAGATCATCTGTGGAAGAGAGGTTAATGAAGAACTTGGAAATTAGAAAAATGGCTAACACTGAAGAAGTTGGGCGCCCCTAGAAAGAAAAGCCTCCCGTGAATTCGGAGGTCGAAATCAAGTTTTTAGCAGGAGGTGCCTCCAGAACGTCTTCTTCAGAATCAGTCCGGCTCCGCAGTGAACCACTCAGCTCGCCTGTCGGGTAAACCTGTCAACGGGAAATCAGAGGCGAAGTGGCGTGTTAAAATGAGGAAAGTTGAAAAAGTGGAAATTTTGACTAAGTCTGGTGAAGTTGAGCGCCCCTCTTGGAGAAAGGCGCCCAAATTTCCATGCCTTAGAAGATTTTTGAGATTTTCAAAATTTCAAAATTTTGCAAGAAGAGAAGGATGGCGTCCAATTCAAGAGGCTGAGATTTAGGGTTTTGAAATAAAAGCAGAAAAAAAAAAGCAAAACCTAAATCAAAACCTAAGTCTATTTAACACTTCTTTTCAATGTATTTTTCATTATTTTTGCAGGTAGCATCCAGAGGAGAAAGTTGGAGCAGCAAGTTTGAAGGATTTTTGTGATTCAAGAATCCATAGTTGCTGGTTTTACATCAGATTTTTCAGACCAGCAAGCATAAACCCTTGTTCTTTCAAGCTTTTTGTTCCAGAAGATCAAGTTTTTCAAGCAGAAGGCCAAGGCTTTCAATTTTTCAGTCATCTGGGTCTTTTTGCCTCTATCTTCTGAAGAATTTTTCAAGAACTTCATCAAGTTGCAGCAAGTGCTTTTATCTTGCATGTCAGTGAAAACCTCAGTGCATTCAAAATTCAACCATCTGGGTCCTTTCCAATCAGTCTTCTGAAGAAAACCCATATCGCAGTTTTTTTTCAAAACCTAGGGTTGGCCGCTTTTTCAATCAAACGTAGAGTTTTGCAAATCCAATCAACTGGGTCCATTTCTAACGATATTCTGAACAAAACCCAGATGCCAGCTTTTTTCGGAAAAATTGAAGAAATTAGGGTTTGCTGCTTTTTCAGTCAAAATTCAAGATTTTCAAAAACGGACGATCTGGGTTGTCTTGTATCGCCATTCTGAACAAAACCCATATCTCAGAAAAATTTCTCAAAAATTCGTCCGTTGAAGCACAAAAATCAGCATTCTAAAAATAGAAATTGCACAAGACTTGTCTGAACCAAGGCGAGTTTACAGTCATTCTTCAAGTTTTCTGAAATGGAGTACACTCCTAATGTTTTCAAGTCCTAATCAGCACTTTTTCACAATTACATCAAAACAGCTGAGACAGACTTGCATCATGTCAAGCCGGTGTTCGACCTACGTGCCTTGGAGAGAGCAGGCAACACTTCAATCAAGAACCTGGGTCATTCTGGGCTCCTCGCAGCAGCGTCTATTCCTATATCAGTTCAGAGCCTTGAGTTCATAATCACTTGCATTAAGCATTACAACCCGGCTACTAGGGAGATCCAGTCAGCAGATGGTAGGTTGATTTGCAGTCTAAAGCCTGATATGGTTGAAAAGTGTTTTTCCATTCCCCCGTGGCCTGAAAGTGTAACTCTTTCGAGGGATGAATGTGAAAAGATGTGGAATATGCATAAAGACAAATACAGCAAGAAGATTGCCCAGAGATGGATGAAAGAAAAACATAAGACATTGCCCAAGAATGTCGGACGAGGGGAGTTCAAGGACGAGGTTGCCATCATCATCACTTTGCTCAACAGGGTCACTGGTTCCGAGGATGCCACCAAGTTCCAACCTTGGATGTTTTATGCCATACCTCACATTATGAAGAAAACCGAGTTTTATGACTGGCCTACTTTGATTAGTGATTGCCTACATCAGCAAATAACAGAATATTTTCAGTTTCATGTATTCCACATGGTGTCATATCTAGTCTACTTGGTGGCCTATCAAGGTCAATTCAGAGGATTGAACACCGAGGGATCATTGAGTGTTCAACACATATATAACTATTATCCCCAGTTGGAATTCACAAAGTCGTTGCACCACTACAAAAGGGTGAACGAGGCATTCTTGATGTACACAGTGCGTGACTTAGACAATGAATTGCACGTCCGCATATCTTCAGTTGCTAGGGCAGCAATGGCAGAATGGGCGGATTGGTTTATACAGTTTCCTACCTTTACCTATCTCAGGGTTTATGGTTATTCAGGTGCCCCGCTCATGTTGCCAAGGTATCCGTCAGATGAGGTTATCTTCATGGAATTCTTGAGGCAAGCTCACGGTGTCCACACAGTCTTGAGAAATAGAAAGAAACCCTCTCTTCACTTTCCATTAGGGTTGGGTATTTATACATGCAGGACTGCTGCAGATGCCAGGACAATTGGAGAAGAGTTAGATAAATTCGGTCTCAAATCCTACAGTGAGAGGCGGTCATTTGATCCTCATGGTGTCTATGCTGGCCGGTTGGAGAAGAATTACAATCACATACCCGCACTTGAAGATTTTTGGGCTAACTGTGCAGATGAGTTTGAAGTGCGAAGGCGTAACTACAACAGGTTAACTCTCCATCAGATGAAAGATTGCTTAAATGAAGATATAGAAGGGCTCTCTGATGATGATGAAGATGTTCTTCTACCAATGTACACTCAGAGACGAATCGAGGATCAGCCTCTTCCACAAGTTAATTGGGCAAACAAGGAATCTCTTTCAGGTGAAGATAGAACAAGACAAGTCATTGAGTATAGTAAGGTTTTCTTAGTGCTTAAAAGGAAGAACTCCATTCCAGTAGCAGAGCCGCCAAGGTTAATTCC
>VDFB02091266.1:0-31152 GCA_007258455.2 Sequoia sempervirens | reverse complement strand
TAATGCTTACCAAGATGTATTGTATGGCTTAAAGGGACAAAGCAATGCAATACTAGCAGCCTATATTTTTTGACATCACAAGTTGATACATTTATTTGAGACCTCTTGCAAGTAGGCTATTGATCAGTGTCATTCATGTGCTGGTATAAATCCTTTCCCATTGTCACCACAACTTGGAGGTTTTCAATGTTAGCTACTTAGATATTATGGTTACAACTTCTTTAGAAATTTTATAACAGCTGATGATGTTTATCTATTCTAAGAGAGTTTAAGACAAATGTGAATTAGATATTGATGATTTAGATAATTCATTTGATGATTAAAAGTGTTGTAATATTGAACTTGAAGTTTGAACGATGAATATTTATCATGCATATTTTAAATGACATTCAAGTTTATGGTGGTTTTGTTGTTTATATATTTGATTTTTACATGTTTTTGTACTAACAAACCTAAAACGAACCCAAACCCCCAAAAATAATTTAGTCAAACCTGCAAACTGAACCCCCGAATCCAAACCTGAACCCGAACCAGTACCAAAACCGGCAACTTAGTATTTTGGTATGGTTGTCTATAGCTTTGTATAAGGTGGTAGATATATATTCTATGGTATGTTTTTAGTCTGTAAGACTTTGGTAGTATTGTTCTACTGCTATTATAATTACTGCAACAATATTGTAATTGCTTCAAAAGTTGCTGGGCTGGGGCCCCATGATAGATCCCCAATAATATAATTTTTAAAAAAGGCAATGCAAACTTAAATGAGATGCAAGAAAATAGGCAAATACATTATCAATGCAGCTTGATCAGTAACTATTAGTCTTGATAAAATAATCCAGAGCATTTTAAATTTCCTCTACATTAGACATTAAAAAGTCCAAGGACCCTTGAATTAATCATGAAGTAGAAGACAATATCCACTAATGTTGTAAGGATGAAATCGCAACTAGAGAGAAATGTTTCACCTCCAGCAAAATTTTATTCATGATGCTACCATCACAATTGACAAAATCCACATCTTCAAGAGGCAATCCACATTGATGAAGAAGCCTTAGCATTTGATCCATCACAATGCTAACCTGGAATAGAAAAAAGCATTTAAATTAAGAGAAAAGCAAAATTATTGCCTGTTTCTTTGCATACGTTGATAATTTCAAATCTGATATTAACAGACATCATAGACAGTTTTTCAGATCCTTTAAAAGTGTTAATTAATAGCATTATACACTTATCAAGACAAATGCAAATTCAACATTAAAGATATGGAATATCACACAGACTGTTGTATATTGATTGCCCTAGCTACATGTGCATCAACAGAAAGTGAAGGATTTCATTTATAAAAAATGTAGAATGAAAATGGAATTATAGAATCCTATGATCTTGGGGTCTAAATGTTAAGACAAATTTCAGATCCTTTAAAAGTGTTAATTAATAGCATTATACACTTATCAAGACAAATGCAAATTCAACATTAAAGATATGGAATATCACACAGACTGTTGTATATTGATTGCCCTAGCTACATGTGCATCAACAGAAAGTGAAGGATTTCATTTATAAAAAATGTAGAATGAAAATGGAATTATAGAATCCTATGATCTTGGGATCTAAATGTGTTCTTACACATGGCTGATGAAACGAAACATCCCATGTACACATAAAGGTTTAAAAGATTTTTTATGGATATTATTTGATACATGCATGAGATATTTATTTTAGGCCTCAACTCTATGACAAGCTATAATATATATCACATAGCAGGCATGAAATCCACCTATCAACTATCCTATGTTTTAGCTGTAAATTCGCCATTTGTGTCAAAAGCCTATCCTTATAACTGATGCTATCATATGCCAAGAATATTCAGTGCTACATTCCCAACAAGAAAATATTTAGAAGACAAAGAACATAATCATACAACCACAGAATCACGTACAGTGAAATTTAAATGTTGATGGTCATACTTATGTCATACTCTCAAGAAAGCTGCTAAAGCTTTAGCCAAATGCCATGGACTTATAGCAAAACCACTTTCATAAAAACTGGTCACTATAAAGGCCAAGAATAAAATTGTTATATGCCAGAAATAAATAATTTCATCTTACTTCGGTTAATATCAGAACAAATTGTAGGAATCCTTCTATACACCTATGGTTCATAAGGCAAACAAAATCAGGAAACCACCATACCATATTAAATCAACTATATACAAAAATATGTTGAAGGAAAATCATTATGATCGGATGGATTCATAGATGTTCTTGGTCTTAAACAAACAAGACAAAATATCATATTAGCAAACAATATGAGCAGTAAGTTTCATTTTAATGTAAAAGTTGTTGAATTCTAACAATAAAATATTATAAGGTGTAAACAAGCAATTTCTGCAAACAATAACAATTCAAAAAAAATGAAAGATTTTTCAATAGTAGAAAGGTGTTTGTGAATGGCCACTTTATCCCTTGATCCTTTGAATTTATGCAATACATGTGAAAAGAAGTAAAAGACTCTCGGATGCTTTTTGGACCTTGCTATCAACTTTTAAAAGTGGCTTGTTGCCCATGTAGAGAGCACCCATAAGCTGAAGGACAGGTATCTCCAATGGAAAATTGAATGGTGTGATGATTGTGACCTGAAAAAAACCAAAGGTCTTAGAATTTACATATGATATTGCCAAAATATTATCAAAGATCACTTTCAAAGAAAAGCTAAACAAAACCACTGCAGAAAATGAGCGGAAAATTTATTAATAATAGAAAGAACATAAATATTAAATGGTGTGAATCTATGATGATTACCAAGAAACACTGGCTACTAGCATTTGTGTATGATAAAGACAAAAAAAAGAAATTGTATTAATGTCCATAAATGACCAAAAATAGGCCAATCGTAACAATGCTGAAATATATCCAAGATCAGTTTCTAACAGTATTGAAAAGAACCATGCAAACCAAGCAAAGTATTAAGGAAAATTCAATGTGGCAGTTGCACAAACCCTAACTCCACCACAAATAAAAGAACAGAGTATATGTTTAGTATAGTTTATTGGCTTTTTATGTGAAGCTACTAAAATTAAAATTGCAGACTTGTGTTAATGTACATTTTGTATCAAATAGTTTTTAAAGAAAACTCACAGGACCATATGGCCATCGTAACCCGGTACTTTGTTGTCCAAGATGATTTCCTGGCACTGCAAATGATCGAGCCAAAAAGCGGACCTATAAAAAAAGCACCATGTGATCACAGTGTCAACTTAAACTAAGCCACCTGATAAAAACCTATACTAATATTCATCAATACAAACATTGGTAGAAGTGAAGCATAGCTATTGAAAGACATGAAATAATAAGCAGACACAATCAAAGATGTCTTGTGATTTAAACTTTGAGATCTTCCACTAAAAGTCCTTGTGCAAAAGAGCCCTCAACTAGAATTGAGATTTATATACAAGCACTTGAAATTATTGGTAACTTAAAGTTAAGGTGTTGGAGAATCCGGGTTCTTGCAGGTTCCAGTGCTATTAAAAAAGTGAAGACCTTTTGAATTTTTGAGGAACTTTTGCTTTTAAAAGTGACCATAGGATAAGCCAATCCCCTTTTTTCTTGTAGATTTTCCATGAATATTGTTTCCGCTTTCCTTATTAGGAGATTATAAGATGCTTCATTTATTGGACTTAAGAGAGGACTTGTACCTTTGTGTCCTGTTGGTCTAGTTTTGGTAATCTGTGGACATCATATGATTTCCTTCTTTCTTTGAATGAGCACATAGTCTACGCAAACCTAACATTGACTTGGGAGCCTAAGTGGCATCATGAGGCTGACATAACTTTTGAAGCTATAGTGCTTTTCTTTTGGTCACTACAATTTGAGTAGAAAATATTATTGTGGATATCACAGCATTCAGATTCTATAGTGGTAATCCCTCAGAATTTTTCAAATAGTTCTTTTCGATATCTCAAAGCCATCAAATTTGCACAGTTTATCTTTGAGTATTTTCTTCTGCATTCTTGGCATCCTGCAAGTTGTTATCCATTTTTATGGAATTGTAAGCAAGTCAGTTTTAAATGGATTTCCAGCAATAAAGTATGCATTACAAATTATGAGATAGTCACCAACTTTACAAGTGCTTTGTTGGTAAAAGGATTAGATTCTTGACTTATTTTGAGGTGGTTGGTTGAACAGTTGTGATATGATACCTTCTTTGGTTGGATTTGCCTTTTTGTAAAAAAAATCTTTGGCAAGTTCTCTTTGGAGATTGTGCTAATGATATTCACATTTCTCGACAACATCCTATGGTGAAACCCTTTAGTTTAAGTCATGAAGCCAAAGCTATATTTGCAGAAGCAATATAAGATCCATGAAGTCTGCTTCTGAGTTAAGGGATGAAGCTTGTATTGTCTAGTTGCTTCAAAGCAGACTTTCCCTCAACTTAACAGTTAGCACATAAGTCATTTCATGGATAAACCATATTATGCTTTGTGATAGAGACAATTTTTTAGAAGTGTTGCTAGTTAGTTTAATAATTATAATATAATGCTTCCTGGATATAGTAGGGGAAACTGATATTACATTATGTCAAACGGATTCTTCAAATTCTTTTAAATTAAAGGTCATGGCCAGACTTGTCTGCAGGAAGATTTGTGCTTCATATAAAGCCCTGCAAATCCTTGCCTGCCTTTTATCTCAGTGAAGTTTTATCATAGGTATAATGCAGCTATAATGATCTCTATCTAGCTAAGCATTCATTGAAGAAAATAGCCTCCTCAAGTTCACCCAAGAAAGTATTTTAATCTCCTACTACTAGAGATGGAAAGTGTATCCACAAAGCAATGTTAATGACTGGAGAATGAAAAACCATAATTTGAAATTTTAAGCAACAATGTTCATCTGAATTTTCTACCATGTTTGTTTAGCAGTATTTATACATGATTAAAAAACAGCTAGTACAAGGGATTGCATCATAGTATTGGACTAGTACGTGAAGGTTTAAATCATACTACATATTCAATTAATACTATGATCCTAAATGGACCCAAAAATGAGTTACACACACCATGGATCCATGACAAGGTAGAGCACAGCTTGAACAACACTTTTGTTGAAGGAAACAGGTGTTTTGGGGCAGAAAACAGAGTTTTTGGCAGGTGTCTGAAACCACCGGATCTGACATGAGGCGATTATGCAACTGGCAGTTTCAGATAGCAGTGATTTCCTAACCACCATCGGTTTGCACCAAGCAGCAGTATCATCACTGTTAGATTTATATGATCGGGATTAGAGTGCAAAAAATTAATTCAAAAATCAACACAAGAACACAGCTAATACCCTGGGAAAACCCTCCAGCCTGAGGGAGAAAACCCAGCCAATATACTCCCTTTATGTTTGATGCAAATAAGTAGCGGAAAGCAACTCAGGCACACCACACAATGCCTAACATGATACAATGAACAGCACCTCCTAGATGGAAAGACACAAATAATATATTTCTCCTTAGAATGGATCTGCTGCTAAAGACCAATCTGGTTGCTCAGATCGCATTCTCTGCCTTTGTTTCTTCAAATGAACTTGATACCCAAAATGAAGGATAAATAATCAAGTATATATATTAATATTATGTTATATATTCTTCACCAAGAAGTCTGGACCCAAAGAAGAAACACGCCTTTGTTAAAGGGCACGATTCTCAAGGAAGTCGGTTTCTTTAAATAATAAATAATATACTATTTTGTCTTTTTAATCTTAATGAAGACGCTTCTTCATTAAATCGAATATATATAAATTTAAAATAGCCATTGGCTATATTTAAATTTGTTCTATCTGATCTGGAAATTAGTCACGAATCCTGTCATATCATCAACAACACGCGGTTCAAAAACTCATGTCATTTCAAATTCTGCTCTGTTCAACTTCCTGGTGTCTTTTCACATTCCATCCAAGCTTGTAAAAGCATAAACATTAAACATACATTGAAAGTGCAGTTTTACACATATAGAGCATGCATTTGTTGAATGATTGGAAGTGAATTCGAGGAGGATTCAAGTGATACTGATAGACTGTATTTAGGAGATCAAACTGTAAGAAAGTGTTAAGAAAGCTGTTGTAAGAGGTCATAGGCACTAAACAATGTTGTTTCAAGCTGGTTGTGTGCTCAAGAGAGCCAAGATTGTATTTGGCATTGTTTATTACGGATAAGGTGGTCATTTGCTTCACTTTTAGCTGGAGTTTTCTCTAGAAATTTGCATTCTCCAAGGTAAAAATCCTTGTGTCTTCTATTATTTCGTTGTTTGCTCTCAATTTCCTTTCAAGTTCAGCTTTAAGTGATTGCCTAAAGAGTACAGTGCTTAATTTTTTTATTTGGTCTATATATTGATAAATGATAACTATTGTATGGTATAACCATTATAGTATACAAGTCTGATTAGTATTCAAACACACTCACAAATGGGAAAGATGACAAGGTTTTGTAGGAAATTTTGATGTCAAATAGCAGAATATTGATGATGTTAGGAGAAGCTGATGAAGTCGAACAACTGCTATTGAAGATGGCAGTTGGATGATGTTGAAGATGATAGTGGCTGGCAAAAATAAAGACATTTAGTTTGCTGAAATTTTGGGTGCAACTAATAATAAGTGATTCTATTTTAAGCATGACTTTTCAGTTTTCTGATAGTCTTAGATTAGTTTTAGGAAGCTAAATTTAGTTTTTTATTTATTTTTAAATGTTGTTTTAGAAGAAAGTCAAACACTATTTTTAGTGAGCACAATCAACTGAATTATTCACCTAGTTTTTTATAATTATGTTAAGATTTTATCACCTAGTTGAAAGAGTGCATGTAGGCAACTTAATTTATGAGTGTTTTAATTGTTTTTTAATCAATCATTTTTAGGAGTGGCTAGCTCTAGATCAGAAGCACTATTTTTCACTTTGTAAGTAAAGTTTTTTAAGAGAAAGAAATCAGATTATAATTTAGACTCAAGGAAGTTGTTCTTTCCAGAATAAATAATTATTTTGTTTAGGTTATTTTTGAGCAGCTCCTATCCCACATGAAATTTATTAACAACAGAGAAGGGTTTTATTAACAGTATAAGAGAATTTCACAACAAGTTCAATTTGAAGGCTCTTTCACCAAAGTACAAAGATCTTGAGACTTTGAGAGACAACCTCAACTTTGTTTGATAGCTACAATGGTAGCAAACAATGGTGCAGCCCAGTTCCACAGTTCAAAGGTCAAAAATTTTATTATTGGAAAGATCAGTTAAAAAGGGTACTAGTATGGAAAGGGGTGTTGGACACCACAACGAGTGGGCATGCTAAACCATAAGATTGGAATGCATTAATTGCAAATGATAAAATAAAAATGAAAGAAGAGGGTAAAATATATGCTCAAGCATTCTTCTATATTTAGAGTGCAATAGATCCAAGTATCTATCCAAGAATTGCAAGTTGTAAGCTAGCAAAGGAAACATGGATAGTGTTAGAAAGTTCATATCAAGGTACAGATCAGGCAAGGTTTGCAAAGCTTCAAACCCTTAGAATGGATTTTGAGAATTTAAAAATGAAGAATAATGAAAAAGTTCAAGATTGTTAAGTTAGAGTGACAAATACAGTGGATAAGATGGGAATATATGGTGAGATAGTGAAAGATGATGTGGCTGTGAAGATCTTGAGATCTTACAGACATGTGGATGCATATTGTGAGTAAATTGGATCTTTGCATACCAATGAAGAGAAAATAAAGTGTATGCATGGTCTACATCAAGTGTTGATGTCAAAGGAAAAAATCAATAATATTCAAAGAGTAAGTACAAGCTTCCCACAAGACAATAAGAGGGAGAAGTCAATGTAATGTCCCCATTTTCGGGTCCCCTTGTAGTGCACTTGGCATTGACCTTGTGGATGTGTGTCAACGTGATTAGAGGAGTTAGTTGATGATTCCAATGAGCTCAAGAGATCTGGAGGACTCATATGCCACTTTCTAGGGTGATTTTTGGCTTTTGGTGTGCTCTCCAAAATTCTTAGAGAGGGCATCCATTATAGTAAGTCACCTGGTTGGCTCCGATTATCATTATTCTTCATCGGGATCACTCCAGTGCAGTCAATTTCCGATTCCGATGCATTCTGACAGTTTCTGTAAAATGGGTGCATTAATGGCTTTATTTTAATTATTTTACTAAGGTAGCTAAATATTATTTAAAATATTTAAAAAGCACCTTAGTGTTATAGCTCATCGAAACTAGGATGAAATGTTTTAAATCATGGATGCATAAAATAGGGGCCTTGTGTGTCAAATTATGATTATTTTAATTAAAAGGTCCTTTTCGGAGCTTAAATGGAGTTTTAATTAAAAGTGACTTTATAATTAAGGAGTTATAAGGGGGGTTTAAATGATATTTTTATATTATAAAGTTTGGGCGCCCAACTTGAGGGAGTTATAAGGTGGGAAAAGTAAGTTTATATTTTAAATTAAAACGCCAACTTGGGTGTGGGAATTGGGGAAGTTATAAAAAGGCATTTGTGTGCTCATTTGCACATTCATGTTGGAGAATATTTTGAAAAAAAGGAGTTTGTTGGTTGACTGGTTATTCGTTTTGTGAGGACAAAAACCCTTGCGAGGAACATCATCTACAAGATTGAAAGATATTCCAAGGGTGATTGGTTGATAGCTCCATTTAGTGGTTATACTTGTGCTTCATTGATTATATTTGCAGCAATATTTTGGTGTGATTATCTGAGGTCATCGAGCTGGAAGGATTTATCAGTGTTTGAGCAAACTTTAGCAAAGGTTTTCTAAGGTTTTAAAGGCATTGTGAATCCCCATCCAGCTGGCCTACATCTACAACAGGCCATACACCTGTAGCTGGGTGTGAGGGTTCTCTAAGGCTGATTGCCTAGGTTTCCAAGCTGCCATCATTCCATTTTGTGGCATCTAGGGCAGGAGAGCAGTTGTGCATCAATTTTGAGGCATGATCATGAGGATTTGAGGAGTGGCGTTCAGATTTGTAAGCTTCCAGTTTGCTGGTCATGCACCTTTCAGACCTGTAACTTTGCATTTTGCCAAATGGGTATGATTCCAATGTAATCTTAATGCATAAATATTAACTAGGTTCTATTTAGTTTATGCTTTTTCCCTATACTTTCGCTATTTGCAAATATATGTTATTTTGTGTTTCCTGGCAAGAAAATAACAAAACAAATCAGAAAAGCACAAAACCAAAAAAGAAAGAAAGAAAACCACAAACAAGGGGGGACATTACAGTGGTATTAGAGCCCAAGTTCCTGCTAATAACTCTCCTTGTCCTGATCAAAACCCATTGTCATATTTTGAATTTTTTTTAAATCTCCCATTCCATGAGCTGACATCCCTTTGAGGCATTCGTTCAAACAATTCACTGCCTTGCCATTGCCACTTGCCCGTGCGCCATGCTGGGCTAAATTTATTAATTTAATAATTTCTTTCATTAAAATTTATTTATTATTATTTAGTTAAAAATAAAAATTATTTGAATCCAAAGTTTTGAGAATGCTCTGGTCTGCAAAATGTGGAAGCATAGGCAAGGCATGTGAACTGTTTGACTGAATGCATCAAAGGCTTGATGCATTCAGTGAAACAATTCACATGCTGCATTACTGGGCTCAAACAATCAGGCTGTTTGACTGAATACAAAATGTACGGAAGCATAGGCAAGGCATGAACTGTTTGACTGTGATACACATTCAGTCAAACAGTTCACATGCCTTGCCTATGCTTCCACATTTTGCAGACCAGAGCATTTTAATTTTTTAAATTTTTAATTTGTCAACCTTGATTCTAATTTCTTGTGCATATCCTGCAATATTGCAATATTGTGCATATCCTCCAATATTGCAATCCATGAGACCACATTTCTTTCAAGTTTTCTGAGTTTCATGGTCCAGGGAACTGATTTTTTTTTTTTAACATTATAGTTGTTATACTTTATAGGTCTGAATTTTTTTTTTACATTGTAGGTCTGATTATTTTTTAACATTGTTTTTGCATCATCATCATCATCATCATCATCATCATCATCATAATGAGTTCACACAATAGAAGTGATGATGAGGGTCAAGATGTTGAACCAGAAATTCAAAGTGAAAATGAATCGTCTGATGATCCTAACTTTCAAATAGGAGAGGAGAGTGAACCACAACATGGCTCAAATACAAATACTCAAACTACCACAAGTTCCATTGGGAGTAAAAATGATAGCTGCCCTTCACAAGTCCTTGAAGAATGGGCCAAGGGCCCCTTTGATCCAAAAAAACCTTTAAAACAATTTGCATCCAAGGTAGCAGCAAAGCCTAGGGCAACTAAGGGCACTAGAAAATAGAAGTGTCACATGTGTGAGCTTACATGGTTTGGCAGCATTACAAGAACTAATGCACACTTTCTTCTTATTTGAGGCAAAGGTGTACAAGTATGCAAAGTTGTGGAAGGTAACTTGAAGTACAGGGCAAAATTTTTTAAAATATGGGGTTGTAATGAGGATGAAGTACCTATATCTACTACGTTGCCACACAAGAGTAGGTGTGATCAGATTTTAACAGTGTCTACTTCTACTTTGCAGAGTCTAAAACCACCAAATTCATCCATTTCAAATGCAACAAAGCCTAGGGGGAAACGTAAGATGGCATTTTCACAACCATTAGCAGATTTATTCAATGTGCAAGCAAAGGATGAGGCAAATGATGCCATTGGAAAACTCTTCTTTGCCAATGGCATTCCATTCCATGTGGCTCGCTCTCCTTATTATAAAAAAGTTGTGTCAAAGATAATAAGGACAGGACAATCATATGTGCCACTAGGGGAGACTAAATTGAGGACAACAATCTTGGATCAAAACTATTCCAAGATTAATATTTTGATGGAGAAGATGAAGAGAACCTAGGTCACAAGTGGATGCAGCATAGTCATGGATGGTTGGACGGGCATTAGGCATCGTCCACTCATCAATATCATCGTTACATCTACAACGGACCCTTATTTCCTTAGGGTTATTGATTGTTCAGGGCATAGCAAGGATGCCCATTATCAGTTCCAGATCCTCAAGGATGCTATAGAGGAGGTTGGGCCACAAAATGTGGTGCAGGTAGTGTCAGATGCGGCCCGTGTGTGCAGAGTTGTAGGGAGGTTGATTGAGGCAGTCTATAGACATATTTGGTGGACTCCTTGTTGTGTGCATGTTATGAATAATGCACTTAAGGACATGGGTAAAATCAGCTGGATCAAATCTATTGTCTATGATGCTAGAGATCTGCAGATGTTTATCTGCAACCATCATACTTCACATGCACTTTTCAGGTCCTTCTCCAAGAAGGAATTCCTGAAGCCTGTAGAGACTCGGTATGCATCATACTTTATTCTCTTGGAGAGGATGCTTGAGTTGCAAGTGTTACATCCCCCTGAGACTTGATATGTTATGATAACGGAATCATGGATGCTAACATTGTAATTATAACAACCTTTCATGTGAGCATGAAGTAATGGATTAAATAATTGTTTTATTTTTGCAACTGTAAATGCGAATGGGAATGATTATTTAAATATGCGAATGTATTGATGATAATGATGATGATGATATTTTATGTAAATGTGAATTAATGTGTTAGGAATGGTCTAACTCTAGTTTCATGTGTCAAGTGGTTGCAGGATCGACATCGCACAAAGGGAAAAGGGACTATCATCAAGGAGAGGACGCAGTTGACAAGGATCTATTTGTCATCGAACTCTGGGTAGTGTATGACAATGCAACGACATAAACTTGGCCTTGGTCTAAATAATAAATATTGATTATTAAGTCGAAATAATATAAATAATATAAATTTTGATTATTAAATCGAAATTAAAATATAAATTATTATCAAAGATATTTCAATTAAAAAAAAAGAAGTGCTCTATTATTAATAAAATGAAAAGAAATTAAATAATGAAATTTAATAAATATTTTAATGAGGCTTGATTTTGTTTGGAAGTGAGCCGTCGGGTTTGATAGTAGAGCACTCTGCCACTTCTTAATGAAACTGGAAGGAATGCAAGAAGTTGGGGCTCTGCAGTGGAATGTGAATGGGCTACCATTTAATGCCGAACTTTCTCCTTCGTTGGAATTCATTCATTCATTTTGGTCTTGCGGGTGTGCATTTTTCATTCTTTTCATGACGCTTGAATGGAGGAGGGCTCTTTTTCATTCTTCTCATACAAAATCTGGTTTGGGAGTTTTTCCATTCCAACCTCCTGCAATAACTAAGGCTCTTTCTCTCCTTTTCACTTCTTCATTATTCTCTGAGTTGATAGAGTAACTCGTGTATTTTGTTCTTAATCTCTATTGCAATTTGGGTGGAGATTTGTTTCCGTTCTGCATTTCACTCTTTGTGTTAAGTCTTCACTCTGCCGTTAGAAACTCTTCCCTCTGTAGTCGTCGGCTTGGTGCGAGCTCATTTCATCCTCCGTCTCTCTCTATTGTTAGCATCTTCTTGAATTACATACTTAAGATAAGCTCTGTTCAAGCCAAAGATTTGTGATTGGAGTTTTGGCCTACGTATCTTCAAACCAGAGGAGTGGAGTTGATATATTGTCTCATGCCTGGGTCTTCATTCTTGTTTGGAAGCGATGGTGCTCTCTTGAAGACCGAAGTGAAGAGCATTGTATTCAATATCCAACTTTTTTACTCAGGCAAGTAACAGGTTTAACCTTTTCTGTATTAGATATTGATAAATAAATATGGATATATAATGTTGTTGCCGTTGGCCAGTGTCACCAATCTGGAATTGTATATCTCCTTGCAATTAGATTATCTCGAATTACTTCTCTTCCAATTTATAACAGTTGGATTGTAGTCGTTTGAGTAATGGAATCCGGATTGAATTTTCTTGGACACAAACCTTAAACCTCGTTGGGTCTGGACAAACTGACCTTGAGTCAATCTTCAATTAATTATTTTTATTTTTCTCTGTCGAATATGGGAGTAAAAGGAAATCGTGATCCTCAGTAGAGGAACTTGATATGGATTGGAATCCTTATTTCATGCTATGATCAAACCTTGTCTGGAAAAATTGAAGAATTGTTGTGTTGTTCTTCTTCGTAGTGCTCTGGCTAGGAACCCAATTCTTGTTTTTCTTACCTGCTGTTTGTGTTTAGACTTGTTTATACTCCCCTGATTGTCTTGAGAATTCGTTTGGAAATACTTAATATCTAATTAAGACTTGGATTGTCTTAGCTAAATTCATCCTAATGCATTTTCATGATGGTTAAGATCTAACCGAATATAATAAGAAGAGAAAGCTTATGTGCCTAATCTCCCTCTCTTTCTTTTAAGATGAAAGCATATTCTTCATATAAGATAAGATAATAACAATAAATTCCAAGGTTATAAACCATAGAGAAGATTGATACATCCTAATGATGCAAGAAATAAGCAACTTAATCTAAAGAGTTGTCATGTCAAGCAAGGGTGATTGCTGACGGCACAGTAGTGCCGGAAACATCAACACAGTAGTGTCAGAATAATCAGCACAATGGTGCCAAAAACAATTAAAATCCTTGGCCAAGGTAGATGCTAGATAGGCAAAGTCAGCTGTCATGTTCCAGATATACTCTGGTCAGAAAGATCCTTCTAGTTAGGGGGGACCTACAAAGGAAGGATTGACCAGCAGTATAGGAATCATGGACACCAGGCTCAGAGACATGATGACATTTGATCCTTGTTGATTGACCTTGAGAAGGGTTTGGTTTCTTTACTTAAAAAACACGGGAGACCAGAAGGTCTAGTTGGGTGGTAAAGCCCCTGATGATAATTCCTTTTTCCCTCATTGATACAATAACTCAAGAGTTTCAGCTTGAAGATGGTGTCAAATATCTAAAATTTCCTCGTACTTATCTCCAGGTATTTGCATTGTCCATTTAAAGTTTATTTTCAATTATGCAATAATTGTTAATCATTTATGATAAATGTTCATTGATAAATCTGCAAATGTTGTCTTAAATTAGCTAGTTGTTTCTTTCAGTTG
The DNA here is from genome assembly GCA_007258455.2 of Sequoia sempervirens. Lineage (NCBI taxonomy): Eukaryota > Viridiplantae > Streptophyta > Pinopsida > Cupressales > Cupressaceae > Sequoia > Sequoia sempervirens. The sequence continues at coordinate 17,127 of VDFB02091266.1, read as the reverse complement.
AAATGTCGAAGTCTTGAAGTTAATTTTAGAATAATAAAGTAATTTTGTGTTTTAAAAAGAAAACCCTAGAATGACAGTTATTTCATTGAGATTCTTTGGAAAACAGTTAAAAGTTTCATTTCAGCTGAAATTTGTAAACTCAAAAGCTAGTTGTTTATTTTGATTAAATTGGAAACTCTAGTCCGTAATCAGACAATGAAAGATGTGAATTAGTTAATGATGCCCTAGCGGTTAATCTCTTTTCAGTTCACTATCCTTATTGGAAACTCTAGATTGTTAGTTATTTAGTTGCCTTTCAGCTGACGTTGGCAAAATAACTATTTTCCTTTATCTATAAGATGTTAGTCATTATAGCAAGAGCCATTGCAACTAATGGTAATGACAGCAGAATGGAACAGATGGCCTGAGTTGAAGACACAACAAGGATTGAGGGTTAAGGACATGGTGAAGAATGATGTCTTTTGGGTTGATGCCAAATATATTGTCTCCATCATTGATCCAGTCTTCAAAGTTATTAGATTTGGGGATTCTAATGCACCTTCCCTTGGAGAGGTATATGAGTGCATCGATTCCATGCTTGATCAAATGAAGGTTGTTGTGCGAGAGAAAGCCCCACAATGCAATTCTACACCGAGCATATTTATCCAATCATTCAGCGTAGATGGGAGAAGCTCAACACTCCCTTACACATGGCTGCCTATGCATTGAACCCAAAGTGGTACGTTCCAAGGCCCGACAAAATCACACCTATAGAGGATGCTAAGGTGAAGGAAGGGTTCATGAAGGCCATTGACAAAATGTATGATCCTATAGAGGCCAGCTTGCTTTGTACTGAGTGGACAAAATTTGTCACTCTTTGGGGATATTCAGAGGCAGCCAAGATAGATTTGGAGACTATGTCACAGGAGGACCCCAAGTTGTGGTGGACTATGCATGGGCCTAAATCTTTGATTACTACTCTAGCCATTCATTTGTTGTCCCTGGTTTCTAGTTCTTCTATTGCTGAGAGGAACTAGTCTACTTATAGCTTCATCCACTCTGTTACAAGGAACAGGCTTACTTCTAGGAGGGAAGAGAAGCTTGTGGTTGTACATAGTGCCTTGCGTCTCATTGACCGCAACACAACTACATACAAGGAGAGTCCAGCAGCCAGATGGGATGTAGAGCTAGAAGAGCTAGCACAGATAGATGAGGATGCTACACAAACAGGGCTGGTTGGTATTGGTTTAGATGAGCTTGAGCATTTCCCCATTTGACAGTTCCAGTGATGAGGAGATTGGCATGGAGCTTGGGGATGATTAGATCATTAGAGGCATCAAGCCATTAGCTATTTACTATTTAGTTAAGTAGCTAAATCATCACCCTCTACTTGACAACTTTGGGTACAAAATGTATTGTCGTACCCGGTACGGAATTAGGTACGAATCTCTTTGGAAACACACAAGATTTGTTTTTTGCTGCCTCGAATCGATTTTGAGTTTGCCATCGTGTTTCTGAGCGATTCTGAAGGTGATGTGGCAATTCCAGGACATTTTTTGACCGTTTCCAGCAGATTTTCGACTTTTTGAAAGCCAACAAAAGTGAAAACAAAGGGGAAAAACCAGCAACGGGAGGATTATTATTGTTTGTTTTATTTTGTGCTACACAAATGTGGAGGGAGTAATTTTATACTTTATCGAATTGATTTGTAATCATTTGAAAAATTCATATCATCCTTTTATGAATATTGAATTAACTCAATGAAAATGACAAAAATGTACTAACACCCCTACTAAAGGCCATACTCTAAGTTGGATATTTTAAATTTGTATATTATTATATTATTAGTATATTATATTATTTTTATATGTTTTTAAGTATGCACATACCCACTACCATACCCAACCCCAAATTTTTTTGTCGTACCAACGTCATTACCCACATACCAGATTTTGATTCGCAACTTAGCTATTAGTGTTTTGTTTTGAAGTTTGAAGTTTGAACACTGCGTGTTGATTGTAATTATGAATCATGACTATGGAATTTTGAAATTCAAATTATGAAACAGCTAGTTCTCGTTCCAATCACAATGTCTATTAAGTTACAAGTATATTTTCATTTTGATTTTCATTGTTTCAATGTTCACTAGTTCAATGAAATCATTGCAATGTGTTTAAACTCTAAAATTTACTTATTCCTTAGGCTTTTACAGTTATACATCTTTTTATAACTAATTTTTCAATTATTGTATTTCACGTACCCCCTCTGCCGCGTCCCCTGTCACCCCAAGAATGCATCCCTTGCCGTCCCCCGACCCCGTCCCCAAAACTTCATGGAACATTGCCTACAACACAACAAGCTTTTGATAAGCTTAAGGAGGTAATGAATTCACATCCTATTTTGGCTATTCTGAATTTCTCACTTCCTTTTGTTCTAGAATGCTAAGCTTCAAGAGAGGGTATTGGGGCAGTCTTGATGCAAAATAGACATCCTATAGCATTTGAGAGTAGGAAGCTCAAGGAAATGGAGAAGGGTTTCTCTATATATGACAAGGAGATGTTGGCTATCATGCATGCACTTGCAAAATTCAAGTAATAATTGGTATGTGGGAAGTTTGTGGTCAAAACGGATCATAACAGCCTCAAGTTCTTTCTCAATCAAAAGGATTTGAATCATAGGCAGCAAAAATGGATAAGTAAACTACAAGACTATGATTTTGATATTGAGTATGTGAAAGAAAATAACAATGTGGTGGTTGATGCACTCTCTAGGAAACCTTATTTCTGCTCCATTTTTGATATGTTTGTTGATTGGAGGGTTGTTATAATAGTTGAGTATGCTAAGGATCCAATTGCTACTGACATTATAGATGGGAATTTGCAAGATGATAGCTATAAGGTGGCTCATAAGCTCTTTTTCTACAAATATAGATTGTATCTTGTACCAAGATCTAAGGTGAAGGAGAGATTTTTGAGAGCATATCATGACACACCCCTTGCTGGTCATGTAGGGTTCTACAAGACATACAAGTAGGTGAGGGAACGTTTCTCATGGAAAGGGCTCGAAAATGATGTATTGCAACATGTTAGAGAGTGTTTGGTGTGTCAACAAAACAAAACAGAGCATGTTTTTCTAGCTGGTTTGTTGCAGCCTCTGCCCATTCCAAATCAGAAATGGGAGAGTGTAAGAACTCTTCGTGCCCTTGTTTTGTGACTTCTTTGTTTTTTTTTATTTTTTTGTGTTTATGAGGGTTTTTCTAGTTGTTTTGAATTTTTTTTGCAAATAATACACAATATTGGAAAGGAAAGAAAGCAATAATAATCTAGAACTAATTTACAACACTCCAAAATGCTGGTTTTATTAAATACTTGTAAGGAAATCAGATTACAATCATACTTGGAGAAGATAGACCAATAACCATGGCTGCTAGAGAAACTTACAGTCAAAAAGCACTTCTTAAATAATTCGATTCTCCTCCAAACAGTTGCCTTTTTCCTCCAAAATGGTACGGCTATAGCCTAGGACCCTAGGTGCTCCTGTGATTTTATCAGATTTTTTTATGCCTTTTGTAATCCAAATCGCCCATCTTGAAGAGGTGCACCTCTTGCTGCTGCAAAGCTTGAGAAAACACCAGCCGCCCTCCTAGAAATTGATGCTAACCAATCTTGAAACCAATCTGATGTGTACTGCCTGTCAATACTTCGAAACTACTAAAAGATATCTTGTTGAAACCCTCTGAAATAATCTCCTCAATCTGCTCAATTAGAACCTCTATGTGAAGCTCTCTCAAATACCAAATTCAGTGGATATTTCACCACCTCAAATGGCTGCAACAATGGAGAATTAATGTTCTCCAATGGCTGACTAATTCAAAAACCCTCAGCTTCCTCTCTCAGACCAAAATTCATCAACTCCAAAAATGCTCAATCTCATGAATGGCAAAGACTCCAAAGTGAAATATATAAACCCTCTTGAGAAAGTCGAATTTCTCAAAAAGACACATTTAATATCATTAAATGTTATTTTCTCGCATCCTTTTAATATTTCATTAAATACTTTGGAGTTGGTGCCCAATATTTAATAATAATATGACCCCTTTTTAATGATAAATTGACCCTCAAGTTATAACATTATAACATCATAATATGGCCTTTTTAATAGTTAAATATTACCTTGAGCCATTTAAACTTTAATATCTCCTTAAATATTTAAGATTTCATCAAACCGCCTAAAACGGGGGTCAACTCTGTGAATCTCCATACGACCAAGTGCCTTACTAAAAATAGTAAGGGTCCCTCTCATCCGTCTCCTGACTTACTATAAATAGTAAGTATAGCACTAGAGCCCCTGTGAACGCCAAATGAAGGCCCAAAGCTGATGATCATTGAACACTGGAGATGATGCAAACCTCAAAAGACCTTCTAACCATCCTCATTAGCCTACGAGGGTCAAAATTATAGGCTAAACCATTTGCAAACATGAACATGCTAAAAAGGGGACATTACAGAGCGCATCTCCATGGATTTCATCATAGGGTTGCGTAAAGTGCAAGGTAAGGATTGTATCTATGTGGTGGTTGATAGGCTCACTAAATATGCTCATTTCCATGCCATTTCTTCTTAATACAAAGCCCCACAAGTTGTTGATCTGTTTTTTAGAGAGATTTTTAGGCTTCATGGGTTGCCAAAGAATATTGTAAGTGACAGGGACAATGGGTTTAACAACTTGTTTTGGCAAGAGCTCTTTCAGTTGACAAACACATAATTAACTCCAAGCACCAATTATCATCCACAAACTGATGGGAAAACTGAAATTATGAATAAATGGATTGAAGGCTACCTAAGGAACTATGTTACGGGGGAGCAAATAGCATGGATTAAGTGGTAGCATCTAGGAGAATTTTGCTACAATACTACACATCACATGTCTATGGATATGACTCCCATCAAAGCACTTTATGGTTATGATGATATCTCCTTCATGGATTTGATTCTTTCAGATAGTACAGTTCTCGAAGCAAGGGATGTAGTACAGCAGAGTATGGACATTTTGAATGCCCTTAGGGAGAATTTGCAGAGAGCTCAAAACTAGCAAAAGATGTATGCAAACCGGCACCGAACTAAGAGGGTTTTTTAAATTGGTGACATGGTTTACTTGAGGTTGCATCCCTATAGACAGTCTACCCTTAAGAGGAATGGTGTAGAAAAGTTGGAGCCACGATTTTATGGGCCATACAAGATCCTAAGGAAGATTAGGGAGGTTGCATATGAGCTGGAACTTCCTGGGGATAGTAGAATCCACAATATTTTTCATGTGTCATGCCTAAAAAGGGCACTTGGACTGCAAGTCATTCCTTCTCTTGAATTGCCACCACTTGATGACGAAGGTAAATTGATTCTTAGCCTGAAGCCATCATTGTTATGAGGAAAAAGAAGTTGAGGCACAAGTCCATTCCAGAGCATTTGGTGAAATGGAAAAATTTTCCACTTGAAGACACCACATGGGAAGGAGTGGAGATTTTGGAGCATCCAAGTTTGAGTTGGCTTGAGGGCAAGCCAATTTGGGAAGGGGGGACTATCATGTCCCTGTAAATCCACAACCGACTTGAGGATAGCCGACTTAGAAAAAAAGGTGTTTTCAACACCATCATTTAATGTATATAATAAATTAAATACATAAGTGGTTGACAAAATTAAATAAATAAATACTAAATTGAGTGCCAATTTTAATAAATAAATAAATTTGAATTTAAAGTTTTTGGGTGCCAAAATAGGTCCACACACCACTCTTGGAGACCTAAGGGGAGACATCGTGCTTTTGGAAATATTTTTGCTGATTTTACTTGTGACAGCCCTAATAGGGACGAAACCCCTTGCTCAAGGCAATTGAGAGGTCAAGACGAAAACCCTTACCTCCTGTTTTGCGCAGTTTCCATTCAGGACAGCGGATTGAGGTGCACTGTGGAATTTATGACAGTTGCAGCCTTGCAGGTTGGTGAACTGAAGATTATCATAAAGCCCTAGGTCACCCTTTCTTTGAAGCTCCAACTTAACCTACAGGACCAATACAGGAAGATCCAGGAGTGGAATTATCAGCAGATCCTAGAGAATTACAGATCAGATTAGATATTCCAGTGACGACTGTGGACAATCCTGTTTCAACCCAATTTCCAGGTGAAGGACATATCTACGCCATATCTGCAAGGAGAACCAGCACATTCACACACCCAGATCTGAGGATTATCATTAAATCAAACCAGGACGGTAGGCAACTCTGATAAGGCATCCAGCAAATCACAGATAAGGGGTCATTATTAGTTGGAGCATGGGGGTTTGAGGCGCAAGAAGACATCAGCAAGAGGCGGACTACAGATCCAAGGAGGTGAGAAGCAAGTGAACATATGGTTTCCCAACAATTCCACCCATTAACAAGCACTATCCCTCTTGGAAGTCGTCCTCTATACAGGTGCTTCATCCTGGAGATTACCAATTTATGAGAAGTAACTAAACATTGTTGTGCATATCTTTCTGTGCAAGTCATTAATGTCATAAAGTTCAGACTGTTGGGAACTCATTTGAAGTCTTGCATGTTAATTTACTGAGTTATACTTTGAATCAGAGATAAATTGCAGTTATGTTTTCTGAGCAAACTGAAGTAATCTAGATCCGAGTAATTTTAATTATAAACCCTATGCATACTACATTGAAATCTGGGTGATTTTTTTTAATTATAAACCCTGGGTATCTTACATAAACCTACAGAAAGACAATTACAAGGAACCAAAAAAAATACTCAAGTATGTGCAAGGAACAAAGGATCACAGAATCCATTCTTATTTTGTTGAAGATTCAAAGTTGATTGGTTATTCAGATGCAGATTGGGCAAGATCATTGGATGATAGAAAGAGGATGGAAGTACATTAGCTAAATGAGAAAAGTAATTTTTTAGATGGATAGATTGAAGATGAAGTATATGTGGATCAGCCAAAATAATTTAATGAAGGAAAAAAAGTATATGTTTACAGATTGAAGAAAGCACTCTATGGTTTGAAACAAGCACCAAGAGCATGGTATTCAAAAATTATTACATGGTTCTTAGCAAATGAATATGTGAAAAGCAAGAATTAGCCCACACGATATGTTAAGAAGGAAGGTAATGAAACATTTTATGTGTCTATATGTTGATGATCTAATCTATACACGAAGTTCAAACAAGATGAAAAAATTCAAAAGAAGCAATGATGAGAAAGTTTGAAATGACTGATTTATAACTGATGCAATATTTTCTTGGCATGGAGGTATGCCAACCACATAGTAAGATCTTTATTTGTCAATCTAAGTATGTGCAAGATATGTTAAGAAGTTTAATATGCTAGATTGTAAAGGAGTTGATTCACCAATTGTACATGGGGAAAAACTGATGAAAAAAGATGGGTCATGAAAGGTCGATGAAAAAAATATAAAAGTATTGTTGGGAGCTTAATGTATTTGACAACTGCAAGGCCAAATGTTATGTTCACAATATCATTGGTTTCAAGGTATATAAGTAAACCTACAAAAAGACATTTATAAGCAGTAAAAAGGATGCTCAGTTGAAGATTCAAAGTTGATTGGGTAGGGTCATTGGATGATAAGAGCACATCAAGGCATTGTTTTACTCTTGGAAATGGATTGATAACATAGAGTTCAAAGAAGCAAAATATAGTGGCATTACCAAGTACCAAATCATAACACATTGCATTAACAACAATATGTACGCAAGCAGTTTGATTGAGAAAAGTTTTGGAAGACCTGGAAGAAGAAAAAAAATGTACAGTGATATTTTGTAGCAATAGTGGAGCAATACAATTGAGAAAATAAAGTATTTCATGCAAGGACAAAACACAGAACCACCATTACGTGAGAGAGTACAAGAGAAAAAAAGTCGATTTGCACATTAGAGGAATAGTTGGTGGATATATGGATAAAAGTCTGGTAAGGATAATACATTTAGGTTTGAAGGTAAAGTTGCAGATACAGATATCTGACATCAAGGGGGAGAATGTAGGAAATTCTAATGTCAAACAGCAGAATGCTGATGAAGCTAAGTTGAAGAAGTTGATTTAGTTGAATTACTGATGCTGTTATTAATGTTGAACAGTTGTTGTTGAACATGATAGCTAGCTGTTAACAAAGACGACAACAGTTGTTGAAGATGAAAGTTAATTGATTGATAAATATATACATAGTTGGCGTTGAAGACATTTAGTTTGCAGGAATTTTGGGTGCAACTAATAATAGCCAATTTTGTTTTAGGCATGATTTTTCCAGCAGTCCCAAATTAGTTATAGGAAGCTAAATTTAGTTATTTATTTATTAAGTAAATGTTGTTTTAGAAAAAAAGTTGAAGACTATTTTTAGTGGGCATGATCTGCTGATTTATTCACGCAATTTTCCAGTTATATTTTAGAATCAATCATCCAGTTGAAAGTCTACATGTAGGCAACTAAATTTAGGAGTGTTTTAATTGCTTTTTTATCAGTGAGGAGTGTGTAACTCTATACAAAAAGCATTGTTTTTCAGTTTGTACTTAGAAGAAATATTTTTGAGAGAGAAATCAGATTTTGTAACATAGACTCAACTAAATTGTTCTTTTTTAGAATAAATATAAGTTTATCTTGCTGTGTTAATTTTTGTGTAGCCCTTATCCCATACAAATTCATAGACAAACCTGCATCAGGAGAAAATTCCCACAAAGGGAAGACTAGCTTCCTCAGATCCACTCTAAACGTGCAATTTTACAAGCTTGCTACCTTTGTGAGGCCCATTGGGACGCAAATCATAACCAACAACATCCAAACACTTGAAAATGTTCTCTATGATATAGTGGAGAAGTGTTAATCTCAACACCAATTTGCCAAATGGCACTATGCACACTCAACTAGCTGGTCCAAACTCCCAAAACGCTCATTCTAAGCTCCAGCGGCTGTGAAAATGACTAAGAAAGGAATAAAACATCTCCCATACCTTATTTGGAAACAACATGCACATTGAGACATGTTTTATAGACACAAATGTCCACTTTAGATCAAATTTTCAGTTCATGCAAACCAGCAATTATGAAATGCCATTGGAAGAAACTAAACCATCCCTTCAATGCTCAATTTGTCCCCCTTCCAAAAGCCATTACTTTTGCATATGGACTCAAAACACGGTGTTGTTTTTAAAGTTCAAGACCTTTCCAAAAAAAATATTCTACCTTGGATGCGATTAAAGCACTGCCTTTTACTCTGTAAGACAATTGTATCTATGAGGCCAAAAACATATCCAGCTACTCAAAAATAATTACTGAACTCCAACATCTGATCTTTATAATGAACTAGATCCATTATTGGATCATTTTCCTCACTTTTGCTGGACTTTTCTCTCAAAATTCCTGGTTCTCCAAGATAAAATAGTTGTGTCTTCAACATTTTTGTTGTTTGCTCTTAATTTCCATTCATGTTCAATCTTAAATGATTGCAAAAAGTGTATAGCACTTAATTCCTTCATTTATATCTGTATGTTGATGACTATTCTACAGTATAAACATCATAGTTTATGGATCACACTGTCTTGAAGTAACAAAGAAATCATTTGTCTTAAGTTATAAATTGGCCATAGGGCCTACAACATGACCGGCCATACTACCCAAAGGTCATATCTAACATCATAATTACAGAATATTACCACAATGTATTGAACCACCCTAGCTAAAAAATTTCATTTCATAACATTCAAGTCCACTGTACGCGCAGAAGTGTAGCCTACACTGGGACAATTTACAAAAGAAATAAGGAAGCAATTCAATTAGCCAATAGAAACAAAATTCAATTAGGAAACCATCACAACCTTGGAAAAAGGAAGGATACCTGGTCCCCAGAAAAGTTCTCAAAGAATGTTTGTGTAACAGTGACCTCAGCTAGTGCTTGAGCAAAACTCTTAGGAGATACCCGTTGTATCAATCTTGCAAAGAAACGTGAAACCTGAAGGACCAAAAATTAAGTAGATGAGTTTTTAGTGTGACACGGAAAATTTAAATCCAATAAAAGAACAAACAAATGAAGTAATAAATCATACGTCTTAAAGTTCTACCACAAGAAGAATTTACAATTACCTCAGGTTGTTTCAATGCAGCAGCAGCCTTTGCAGAAATATCTCCATACAAAAGATACCTGCAATGAGAGAAAACTGATTGGCATAATCTTTTATTGAATTCAGTTTTTGAAAATTCCCGCTTTGCTGCCCCTCAATCAAAGAATTCAACAAAAGCTACTGTAATCATAAACGATAAGCCTATACAACAGAATAAATGTTTGACTACCAAACTTAGATATTGGACTTTTTTAATGATAGAAAACCTAACTTGCGATGAGATCACTGATGTATATGTGTTTCAGGACTGTTTTGTGTATGATAAAAGATCTAACTTGATGATGAGATTCACAATTGTGAATTTACTTCGAATATGTTAAAGCACAGTCAAATTCCTATCTGACAATATAAAAAATTTGCAATGTCATATGGATCAAATAGATTTTACATCATTATCAAGCAAATTAAAAAACCATTTTTGTGCCATACACAAACTCTATATTTTGAGTAACTTTCTTCAATCGATAATGTTTACAGAAAGACCTCACATGATACAAGATTTAAGTAGCAATACATGGATTACCAATTTACAGATATATGCAGGGACACGTCACTTGAGAATATCAAGCAAAAAATAAAGACTCAAACAAACCTACAAATAACGGAAGCAGGTAAAGACTCAAAGAAATCTACGAGTACAGGAAGCTTTAAGAGTTAAATTTCATCTAATTGATTTGTGTCAGTATTTCTGCAAGTTTCAAGGATGGAGGACATGGGACAAGGGTACACAGTTTAGGGGATGACCAAAAAAATTCCAGATTTAGAGATGGAGTGGGGGACAACTATTAAAGTAATACAAAATAATATTTTCAAATTTTTTTAAATTAGGAAAAGAAAAAACTTACTTAGACTAAATGAAGCTGAAATTTTACAAGGTAAATACAATGTGCTGAATTTGCAGTGACATTCCATCTGATAATCATATTTCATCAATCAAAGTTACAAGGTAAATACTTGAAACTTAAGAGTCAAACCAGAGTTGGATGATGTTTACAGATTTTTCAACAATTAAAATGTGTCAAATGCCATGATTGTGAAAGGAATCAAAGGAATTCTACACAAATATAATATTCTTTTATTCCACACCATATTTAATCATATTACATATTTATAGGATTTTCGTATCCTATTTCATAGGAAATATATTGAACAAACATTCATAACACTATTATATTAACCTATTTAACAAACTATAACAAACCTAACAAATAATTATTATATGCATCCTATGATGCAATATTCCTAATACCCCTATTGCACCATTCTCCAAATGAAGATATATGGACCAACAATACTTGATGACCACGTTCAGTAATTCATAAGGTAAGAGTAGGGACATACACTTCTACTCATGACACACTGTAAGTCCCCTTTTGGAAAATTCCTAATTTTAGGCCTGCAGAAAAATATTATTCCCTGAGAGCTGATATTAGTAATATTGGGTAACAAAAAAGTACGATAATATTCAAATCCATAAAGAAAACATCAAAATATTTAGATCAATAAATCATAGCTTCATTAATATTTGAATCAACATATCATAGCATATTCCTTATAGCAAATCACATTGTGAATTCATTGGAATTGCTTGCAAATGGCAATCTCAAGACTAATCGTCCTTGTATTGTGAGAGCATGGAAGTTGGTCCACCATTCCATCCCTCAATCCACCTTGGAGGCTGGTCGTCCATTCCACCTAGCCCACGAGCATGGAAGGCTGGCCATCCATTCCATCTTTGGGTGGCGTACTTGATAAGAGCATGAAGGTTAGTCGTCCTTCACTTCTCGTGAACTCGGATGGTTGGTTGTCTTACCTATTTACAAAACAGTTCCTCAAATTCAAAACTGATTTCTCAAAGAATATGCTAGATTATATCTAAATAAATATCTCTTGTTGAAATGATAAATTTATTCTTAAATGGCTGCCACCAATTATATTTATGAATATTATTAAGTGTTGTTCTCAATTTCTATTCCAAATTGATCTCTTAGATTTCTTTTCCTTATTTTTCCTTTTCTCTATTGATGCATTCCCCAAATTACTTATTCTCCCTTTAACATCTTCCATGGTGGGGGAGGAAAAGTTACATATTTTCATTAACATTGCTTTTCCAAAGAGTTGTACCTCTTGATAATCAAGCGCTCCCTTTAGACTCTTAATTTATTTTTATTTTATGCCTTTTGATGCTAATAGCCCTCCTTTAGACCTTGATTGACTATTCTTAGAAAAGGCTGCAAATATTATTAACTAGCCTATATTAGGTTGCAATCACTTTTCCCATAAGGTTACAATTATTTATGGTGGGGGCATGAAAGTCCGGCCTTCCCAAGTTTTCTTGTCCACAAGCAATTTTAGATTCGGATGATCAAAAAGATTTGATCCTTCCCAAGTGGCGTCTGTCATGCCCCTGCCATAGCACTTAGCCTAGGCGAATAAAATAAAATGCAAAGAAAAAATAAATTAAGTTAAATTAACCTGGATCGACCCCCTTCATTATGGCGCCCACTTTGAAGTGTTTAAATAAAATAAAATGCAAAGAAAAAATAAATTAAGTTAAATTAACTTGGGCCGACCCCCTCATTATGGCGCCCACTTTTAAGTGTTTAAATAAAATTAAGTAATTTCTTTATTATGGGCTGACCCTACATTGCTGGCCAACTCCCTATGAAAAATAAGCTAAAATTAATATATACATTAAAAGTGGCGCTTTACATCATAAAAGTTAGCGACCAAGAAATGAAAGGCAGCGAATGATTAAAGGAGTGGGGAGGTTAATAATGTAGCGATTAATATTATGAAGGGCAGCGATCAGATTTGAAGTGGTGTGTGACCCTTCCCAAGAGGAAAAGCATAATGAACAGACATGTCTTTCCCCTATCGTGGGGATATGAGAGGACACTTTTCCAAGGCAGAGGAGGCTCATCAGGAAAGAATATCATCTGAATATTAAATCATCCATCACCTTCAAAAAATACATTTATTATTCAAGCCAAAAAAATTAAAGGATATACAGCAGCGGAGATATAATATGCAGATATACATCAGCAGGGAAAATATGCAGAACCAAAGAGATATATATACAGCTCTAAAAGAGGTAGGTACATATTTGAAAAGAGATATAACAAGTATAATATAATTATCAATATATATAAAAATAAATAAATATATATAGATAGATAGATAGATAGATAATATGTATGCTCATGCAAAGATGATTATTGTAAATTTAGAAACTAATTAGCAATATATATATATATATAATCAATCAAAAGGTTGAAAGTAAGCAAGTTAGGGTGATGCAGTTTACGGGCTCTCCCATGCTAAGTAGGCCACTCCAAGGGTGGAATTGTCTTGGTTTGGATGTTCTTGCCGCTCAGGGTCAAGGGGTGGGTTGTCTTGGTTAAATGCCTGTGCTCTTGGGCTTAGATTGGTTGAGTAGTTTACAAGCACCCCTTTCAAGGCTCCCCTATCAAGCCAAACTATGACTGATTGTTAGGAGTCTCAATCATGAGGATGGATAAGACAACATGTATAGGAAAAGCAGGTACAAGTGTATCCACTAAGTATGCCACTCTAAGGGTGGAATTGTCTTGGTTTGGATGTTCCTGCTGCTTAGGGCCAAGGGGTGAGTTGTCTTGGTTAGACACTCGTGCTCTTGGGCTTAGATGTGTAGCTTCAGGCGGACTTATCATGTTTCTCATCCAAGTCCTATTATGATTAAGACTTCCACTATGCATTATGGATATTGGTAGTTTAGATAGTCTTGAAATAATTATGTATAGCTTAATAGATAAGGCATTTATTATGTTTTGATCAAATGAATTATATTTCCAATATTATCTAACATAATTGCAAGACCTAAACCAAGATTTATCTGGCTTAAGGAATTTAATTGATGGGTTAAAACCCTAACTACATTATATTTGTGATTCTAGGGCAAGACCTAGGGTTATCCAAAAAGGAGACATTACAGCGTCCTCCATAGGCAATTTTTTACACTTAACCAAATATTCTAAAATAACTGTGTTCCTTAATTTTTTCTCTCATATCAATGATTGCCTCAGGGTCCAAAATTAATTTTCCCTCATCATCAAGTGGGGGTAACTCCAAACATGGTGTAAGATGCTAATCTAGCACCTTCTTGAGGTGAGACACATGGAAAACATTATGAATTCGACTATTGGCTGGTAACGCCAATTCATAGGCAACATTGATAATCCTTATAATCTTGTATCGCCCATAGAATCTTGGTTTGATTTTCTCTCTCAACTCCACTTCCCTTTATAAAAGATTGTTTATAGGGTTGCAATCTTAGGAAGACTAAGTCTCCCACTTCAAATGTTCTCTCAGATCTTCAATTATCAACATACCTCTTTTGTTCATTTTGTGTGTGATGCAAGTTATCTTTGAGTGTGTTTAGAATATCTACACTTTGTTGCACGAAGTCTCTTGCTTCCAAGACATTGCATTCAGTAAGGAATTAAATCTTCAAATGGTATTGCCTCATACCCATATAATGCCTTGAAAGGACTCATTCCTATTGACATATGATGAGTGGTATTGTAATAATATTCTTTGAGATGTAGCCATTTGATCCATGAGGTTTGCTGCCCTGTGACATAATTTTGTAAATATCCTTCAAGCCTCTTGTTTACAATTTTTGTTTGCCCATCCATTTGTGGGTAGTAGTTGATGCTTGGGGTACGTTTAGTTCATGCCAACTTGAAGAGTTCTTGCCCCAAAACAAATTAAGGAATCTATCTCTATCAGTTACTCTATTCAGAAGATATTGCATGAAAATGAGCATACTTAGTTAATCAATCCACCACCACAAATATACAATCCTTTCCTTGCACTTTGGGAAGTCTTGTAATGAAATCCATTGAAATACTCTCCCATTTTTTATTTGGTATAAGCAAAGGTTGTAACAATCCTATGGGAGATGTTTGTTCCACCTTGTTTCTTTGATACCATACATTCTCTAATATGCTTCAAAATATCCCCCTTGAGGCCCTTCCAAGAAAACCTCTCCCTTACTTGCTTGTACATTTTATAGTAGCCTTGATGTTTAGCTAATGGAGTTGTAGCGTCGTAACTTGTCACAATAGGTTTAGCTCCCCATTATGTGCCTAGACCTAATTGTGCTTATAATTTGCCCATTTTATGGTCATTTTTGAAAACATCAAGATAAAAATGGAATTAATATTAAATATTCATTTAATAACATCAAAAGCCCCAAAATAGATCCGGTCCAAGCCCACGCCCTTGACCAACCTATTTTGGCCCAAATTTAAATATTTTATTGTTACCATTTTTATATTTACAAATTTAAATTCATTTGTCGACTTTTCGTAATTAATTTTGCAAGAAACGAGTAAATGCATATAAAGGCAAGCCTTTTTCACCATTTGAAAATAGAAGGAAATTTGAATATTAATTGAGCATCCTAAAAGTAGTCAAGAGCAGAATAAGCAGAATTATTACATCATCGTTTCAATCAAGCATCATGTTAGCAATACATCAAGTTTATGAGTAAGATTGTTCATGTTTTTCTGATCATTTATTTTGTGAGTACTAACACTTGCAGGACTTCCTATCAACAAGCAAATCTTCCTTGTATGAGATGAGTACAATGACTTTAGTCCATCAAGGAACTTAGGTTTCAAGTGGTAAGTTGCAGCACTTGTCAATTTATCATTTGTTTTATCCATTTTGCCTCTACCCGACTGAGGGTAAGCACTGTTTACATCATCATAGCCGTTGTGGAGGTGGACACACCAAAACAGGGTTTGACTTAGGAAAGCCCCTATACAGCACAACCCTTTCTCTCCTTTTTTGCGTGCAAGCAACGAATCTAAAGAAAATTTGGAAGGAGATTCAAGGCCTAATTGCAAGATCAAACATCCAAATCTCCTATCACAACAAATTAGGGAAAAGTGAATTATTTATTGACAGACGAAGTTCTGAAGCTAAAACCCAGAAGGAAGGACCTACAAACTATAACCTACTGAGACCTATTCAGAGATCTGAAAAAGCAACAATTCCAATCTAGGGCGCCCGCGCCCCTAACTAGCCAAATTCAGCCCAAATTCTAATGTCAAGTTTTCCTGTCTCTACCCTCTGCTTCTTTGTAATCTGTTTTTGTGTTTTATTTCTACAATTTTCTCTAATTCCACCAATTTGCTATAGTTGCATCATTAACCTAGTTCACTATTACATCACACACACCACTTCTAAATCAAATCCAACCCTGCTACCACAAAAAAAGGACCAAAACCCTGATCAACCATTTTGGATCTTCCATTGAGTATAGTAGCCAAGTAGTCTTTTATGATCAATTTTGTGTCCCTAATTTGTAGATGGGCTAAGGTGTGGTGTAGAACCTAGATGTCATTTTTCCCCATCACATTTTGGTGAACCCAACACTTTTTAACATTTGTAAAGCTTCTAAAAGTATATAGTTTTTATTTTTGAAATCTGAGTGCAATCTTAGGTTGTTTTCATTAGTCAAAGTTCATGTACATTTTAGGAAAAAACATTGAAAAAGTGAAAATTTGTATATTGTCTATCATTTCAAGAGTTCAAAAAGTGTTGATTTTCTACATTTTCAAGATAAATTCAGTTAGTCACATTATCCTCAATTTTGGAAATTATCATTTGGATATAGTACATTGCTATAAAAACACAAAATTATATGCATGTTTGTGCTTCACATAGAGAAATTAGGTTTTTGGGTGATTCCGAAATTTTGTTTGATTCCAAACTTGAACTTATACAACTTTAGATCCTCAGACACTAAAATTAATTGTCCAGCTAGTTTTTGTCCAAATTTTGTTAATGTTATGGCAGCTTCAGGTTCATCCTTCCAGCCACGAGTGAAGACATAAATTAATATAGCCTATCAGCTATTTATTTATATGTGATATTTAATGTGAAGGGGCGCTTCACTTGGCAACAATGTAATTTCTAAAAGGGC